>JACGAQ010000677.1:0-101897 GCA_014119065.1 Orius insidiosus | reverse complement strand
AGTTTGATGAACTCCCTTTCTACATCCCATGGCACGTCATATTCCGGGAGTGTATCACAGTCTTTAGCGATTTCTCCAATTTTTTTCGGTAGTAAATTATTGGGTTCAGCAAAGAAATAGAGATGAATATAACGCAGAGATAGTGTGCGCTAATCTGTGGATTTGTCGGACCATTGTTTATAACGCATCCAATTAAGTAGACAAAAGTGAATATCACACTTGATTGTAGAGCATACGTCCATAGTGAAGGATTTCCTAAAACAATCATTACCCAACCAAAATAGTTATAACCGCCTACCATCCACGCCTGAAATTCCAATCAGATTGTACTGAAAACCGCACGATTTTACGGCCGACATCATTCTTGAAAGATACTCCGAGAATGAATGATTGGAGTGTCGTCAATACGGTGCACCCCGCGGTAAAGAATTCATTGTACTCTTAATAAGCCTTTCTTTCATTAATTCACACCTAAATTATACGGTTTATGCCTGCTTCAGCGCCTCCCATTTCCGCGCCTCAAGTAATTCTTAACTGGGTTGACCCATATTCTTCCATATCCGCGCCGAGCGTCTCGTTTCCTTAGGGTAGATTTAGGGCTTTTCAGAAATGCAGCAAGGGATATGGTCAAAAAAGCCCAAAACGCCACCTCTACTGTTCTCTCCCCACTGGCTAACTCTAAAGCTCACTCCTGGAGTAGCAGAATACAACTTTATGAAAGCATCTCGTCTAACTCCCTACTCTATGCTTCTCCTGTCTGGTCCCTTAGATATCTCCATGAAGTTGAAACTGCTCAAGTTCGATTCTTTAAAAGGCTCTTAAATCTTCCCTACTCAACACCTAACTACGTCATCAGGCTTGAAACTGACACTCCTAAACTGTCTGTAAAGGTGGTCAAAATGACTTTCAGAAGAAATTCCCTTACAGAAATAAAATTCATGAAGAAAAAAAAGTTTTGCAGAAAAGACATGTATTAAAGTGCAACGAAAATAATAAGGGCTACTAATTTTATCGCTACAAAATATGGTTGAATTGCTAGAATATAAAACTTGAAATGATAAAAGTGAAGGTTCCGTTGATCATCTAAAAAATAAAATAAATTTTTTGGTAAACAATTATAAACAAAATTTACCACAATGAAATCTCGTAAAGTTAGAGATGGACCAGATTGGTAGATGCTAATATTGGGCTCCAAAACACATCTCACCATCATTAATTTATAAGTCTTTTTACACTTTCATCATAATTAGGCCATTCGCTGAAGTACAACGCCTGCATTAAATTATTATTCTGGAAAAAATAAAGGTCCCGATAATCAAGAAAGACGAATATAGACACTTTTTAGATACATTACTCATTGTAGACACTTTTAGCATTTTTAAAATCCTACCTCATAGCGTCTTTAAAGTCTTAAAAAGACACTTTTAGCATCCTTAAAGACAAATATTGTCACTTTTTAACTTCATTACTCATTGTAGACACTTTTTAGCATTTTTAAAATCCTACCTCATAGCGTCTTTAAAGTCTTAAAAAGACACTTTTTAGCATCCTTAAAGACAAAATTGACACTTTTTAGCTTCATTACTCATTGTAGACACTTTTAGCATTTTTATAATCCTACCTCATAGCGTCTTTAAAGTCTTAAAAAGACACTTTTTAGCATCCTTAAAGACAAATATTGACACTTTTTAGCTTCATTACTCATTGTAGACACTTTTTAGCATTTTTAAAATCCTACCTCATAGCGTCTTTAAAGTCTTAAAAAGACACTTTTTTGCATCCTTAACTACAAATATTGACACTTTTTAGCTTCATTACTCATTGTAGACACTTTTTAGCATTTTTAAAATCCTAAAATGCTACTCTTAGCGTCTTTAAAGTCTTATAAGACACTTTTTAGCGTTTTTCTAAAATATCCTTGATTCGTCCGGAAATATCTTCCAAAAATAAACTTTTACTACTTACTGCATCTCTCAGTCCCTCCATTGTCATACAGTAGGGTGACAAATAAGCTGTAGTTACTGCTATTACGAGAAGTAGCATAACAACAATTTTAATCTCAGGGTTCTGAAAAAAATTATTCGTTTTTATGTTTGTTGCCACATACGTTTATCAAAAGGCTCCTAGTCAAAGAAGTAGAAGCGAATAATCCGTAGTAGGTAAAAATCATTAACTTCTTGTAAATTTTCTCTATCTTCTCAAATAACCTAAATATCATTTCAATATAAGGAAAACGTTATTAATCTAAAGCTTACCGAATTTTTTTGATGTTGCTTAACGCAGTTTTTGGCAAATGCTGTCTTATTTGGGTCTTTGGTCGGCTCCAGAATCGCTTTCTCCAGCAGTTGATATCGAATTTTAAGGTGTAATACAAGGGTCGAAAATATTTCCAAAGTTGTACTACATGATAAAGTTCCATGAAGCATCGCGATTGATATAGGGACAAAACTAATCCCAAAAAAGTAAACGTCTTCAATTCGTCCTGAAAAAGAAGTGAGATTCGATCTTGCGATTTTGGCACAACTTGCCTGAAACCGGGAACTCCATAGGTAAACTGAAGATGATATTAAAAAGAATCGGGCGAAGTACTAATGAGATTCCGACCACCCAAGCCATATAACTATTCAACCTGACGAACCTACGTTCGAATGATTTCATATTTAAAGATCGAAGTTTGATGAACTCCCGTTCTACATCCCATGGCACGTCATATTCCGGGACTGTATCACAGTCTTTAGCGATTTCTCCAATTTTTTTCGGTAGTAAATTATTGGGTTCAGCAAAGAAATAGCGATAAATATAACGCAGAGATAGTGTGCGCTAATCTGTGGATTTGTCGGACCATTGTTTATAACGCATCCAATTAAGTAGAAAGAAGTAAATAGAATACTTGATTGTAGAGCATACGTCCATAGTGAAGGATTTCCTAAAATAATCATTACCCAACCAAAATAGTTAAACCGCCTACCATCCACGCCTGATATTCCAATCAGATTGTATTGAAAACTGCACGATTTTACTGCCGACAGCATTCTTGAAAGATACTCCGAGAATGAGTGATTGGAGTTTCGTCAATACGGTGCACCCCGCGGTAAAGAATTCATTGTATCTTAATAAGCCTTTCTTTCATTAATTCACACCTAAATTATACCCTTACCATATTTAAATTGGTTCTTAGCCGCTTGTCCCAATTTACTGCAAATAGCAAATATTACTTGATATGATTTCATTTTGGCGTGCAAAGGATCTAGCTATCAAAAACTCTCCGTGTTAAAACCACCCTCGCAAAAACCCTTCTACAGCAGCACCCTTTACAGGGTGTCATATATTAATCAGTGATTACTGATTAGTTAGATGATATGAGGCGCTCCGGGTACGAAGGGCGAACTCGACATCGGACAAAATTTTTTTTCATTTTCAGATTCTAGACCTTTTGAAGAATACATGTAATTTTTATATTGATTTTGCCCTTTTTTCCCCTTTAAAATACGTAAAAACCGATATGCGGCAAAGCTCTACTGCGATATCCGAGCGGGTACGAAGGGCGAACTCGTATCCTAGTCCACTACCCCCACTCCTTTTCCGGGAGCCCCACTCCTCTTGGAACAGCTCACCGCCACGAAATAAAAATATATTATACATTTTGTGAATTAATAATCGTAAAAAATATTCGAAAATTTTTAAAAAAACCCTTTCCTCTATGATTCTATAAAATCTAAAATCTCGCCACCAAAATTCCAGAGAGTGACTTTTCTGTCGAACAGAAAACTTTAAAATGCGAATATCTCGAAACTACGTTTTGTCGAGTTCGCCCTTCGTACCCGGAGCGCCTCATATAAGAGCCCAAAAAGACCTAGTGTGCTAAGGGACCAGTGGAAACCTCCCCAAGGGAAAAAAAAAAAGAACCTTTCGGATTCCTCTCCACTTTTTCAAGATAGCTGAGTGCTCTCATTGGCTGATGATTACAAAACCAATGATTTACCCGATCTTTGAAATTCTTCAACTCTCCTTAATCTCCAAATCTGTGTGTACACTCATTTTTGTACCCACATTTTTTCCCGTCAATTTTTCGACTTTCATTTGTCCCCAGTGGCGGCTCGTGGGGTTTGTGAAGGGTGAGGCCAGCCGTCCAAAAAAAAAAAAAAAAAAAAAAAAAAAAAAAAAAAAAAAAAAAAAAAAAAAAAAAAATTTAAATAATGTGACTTTAAATTTATATCAGAACTTATTAGCAACTCAAATATTTCTTTAAAATTTCCTCGATTTAAGGAAGAATCAGACTCATCATGACCCCTAAAAGGCAGTTCTTGTTTTGATAAAACCAAGGTTAAATCCATCAGTTTCTTTAAAACTTCTCTATTTAAAGAAACATCCTTATTGTAATTGATTTTTCCAACTTAGCCTGTTCTGACAATTGTTCAATCACGCTTAAATTATTTTTGGAAAAAAAGTTTCAACGAAAGTAAACAAGAAATATGATTTTTTGATGCCGCATGTTTGTCGGCACTTCGGGATAGATTTTTTAAGTCGAAATATCCCTCAACGTTCCAAATGTTTTTAAATGTGGAAAAAAGAAGGCAAGGCCAACAAAAAAGTTTGCCCATCACATGGCTTCCACAAAGCCATTTGTGAATGGAATACCAGCTAGATCGAAATCCCCTGGTTTTAAATTTTGAACAAATATTTGGAACGGGCCTACCTCGATTTAAAATATCCTTTTTGTCCGTTTCATTTCTTCTCGTAAACGGAACATTAAGAAGAGAAACAATTATGTCTTCTCCGATTTCCATTTCGGAACCTGAAATTGAAAAATCAAAAAAGAAAAGTAGACTCACCAGTCACCTAATCCCCTGTAATAATATGGTGTGATAATGTTGACTGTTATTTCTTTAAAAAGATTCACAAAATCACAAGTCACAACCAAGATTCACAACGGAAACTTACGTTAAAGAACGTTAACGGTTTAACTGGGTGTGAAGGTTACGATAGGATAGCCTTAATAAGGCTATCGCGCGCTCGCCGTTTAGAGTAACAGTGTTACCCGAATGCTTTTTGGCGCCACCCAATTTTCTTAGAATTTTTAACTTTAATAAAAGACCATGCTATATTTATTTATTTTTTCATGACATAATAACAAACTAAAAACTCAAAAATTACCAATTTACTTAACATATTCTTGGTAGCAAGTTTGAAGTTGGTAAGATTGCTCAAGCTCCTTTACCATTCCCCTAGCGTGAGGCACAGTTGTATCGTGCCTCACTTGGAGGGTTTAGCCGGCGATTCCAGGCCGGCTCGCGTGGGTTCGATCGATCTCATCCCGGCTAACCTTCGTTCTCGCGAGTACCATATTAACCCCCGGACCCCTCCTTCTATTTCAAGAGAGGCCAAGGCACCCGTGCCTCTCCTGGCTTTTTAAATATTTCGAAATCCGAACGATGCGGTACCGACTTTCTACGCTAGAGGCCGGGCTGAGAGTATTTTTGTAGGTCCTGTTATTAAATTTATGAACTTTAAACAACGTAATTATGTATTATTATTTTTTTAAATGAAAAAAAAAATCTTATTTTATTTCCGGAAAAAAAATTAGAAACCATGTCTTAAAATAATTATCATAAAAAATTCAAATTTTGGGGATTAAAAAAAAATTTTTTTCTTCTGAACTTCGGGTGAGGCCGTGCCTCACTTGCCTCCCCTGACGAGCCGCCACTGTTTGTCCCTGATTTTTTTTTCAGATTACAACCGAAACTGGTTGTAAATTCACTTTCTTAAAAAATCAACAAATAAAATCAAGAAGGGTCAAAGAATGAATAAATTTTGTGGTTGTCAGTGTTTTGAAATTTAAATTAAAAAATATTGGTTTTTCTTGAGGGTCCATAGAGCTGTTCGTAGTGCTGACCGTTAACCGTCCTTTTTGACCCCTTGGGGTCTCCTAGACCCATAAACCCTAATTTCAATCATTACGTCGATTGCATTAGATTTATCACCTTAATTACCCAGTTTATAAAAATGTTTCACTTGTTGATCATATTGGAAAAAGTAGAGTAACGATAGTTAGTCAACTTGTTACTCTCTAATTATTATATTTCTCGAGCGGAAACTGCTCATTTGCAATACCTAATAGCTTTGATTTTTTTAAGTATAAAAACAAACTCCTGTCCACACAGGTTTTTAATTTTTTTTTCAAAACTTAGGGAAAAAAATGTTGAAATCTATCAAAGAAATGTCTTTAGATGCTAAAAAATTCAAAAACTGTTCCGCGATATTTAGGTTTCTCTAAAAAAGAGAAAAAGAAATTTTAAGTCAGTTCTTATTTGAGGCGCTCCGCGTACGAAGGGCGAACTCAACAAAACGTAGTTTCGAGATATTCGCATTTTAAAGTTTTCTGTTAAGGGCGAACTCGACAGAAAAGTCACTCTCTGGACTTTTCGTGGCGAGATTTTAGATTTTATAGAATCATAGAGGAAAGGGTTTTTTAAAAATTTTCGAATATTTTTTACGATTATTAATTCACAAAATGTATATATTTTTATTTAGTGGCGGTGAGCTGTTCCAAGAGGAGTGGGGCTCCCGGAAAAGGAGTGGGGGTAGTGGACTAGGATACGAGTTCGCCCTTCGTACCCGCTCGGATATCGCAGTTAGAGCTTTGCCGCTTATCGGTTTTTACGTATTTTAAAGGGGAAAAATAGGGAAAATTAATATAAAAATTATATGGGCGTATTCTTCAAAAGATCTAGAATCTGAAAATGAAAAAAAAAAATTTGTCCGATGTCGAGTTCGCCTTTCGTACCCGGAGCGCCTCATTTACATAGAGATCTGTTTTTTCGCCAAAAGGTGTAAATACCTCTTGAAAAAATTTTTATAAAAAAATAAGGAATTTCAGATAAGTATTTTTGTTGATTGACTTTTTTGATCCAAGTTCAAAAAAACATATTTTGTTTTCCTCAATGCCCCACAGGGTTTGGGAAACCATTTTTTGGAGTCCCTGGAGAGTATAGCAATAACTTTTCTTTGAGAAATTTAAATCTGAAATTCATTTAAAATTTTATAGAGCATAAATTAAAAGGTTATTTAGAACCTCCTCAAAGATCTGTTAGTAATTTACGCCTAAATTACACCCGGTGTGTATGAGGGTATGGAATTAAAAAGGTTTTAATTGTTTATACACTGATTGTATACCTCAATGAAGGTTAGAGAAATTTTTAATTTAATTTTTGTTTTAATAATTTTAAACATTTCGATAGAGTTCTTTCAAATCGCAATTTATTGTGATTGCCTCAAGTGTAACAAAATCAAGAGGTTTGTAAAATTAAATAAGTAGTGCTTAAAATTTCAAAAATTATTAAAAAAAACTTATTATTTTTCAGAAAAGAGTTTTAAGAATTAAATGTAACGAAAACAATGTTATCGCTAATAAATATTATCGAAAAGCCAAAATATAAAACTTGAAATGACGACAGTGATTCATCGGAAAATATCTTCCAAAAATAAACTTTTACTGCAGTAGACCCTCGTTATCCGTACTAATTGGTTGTAGACCATGCGCGGATAACGCGAAAAACGGATAATCGAGGGTTTATTTTTGAGAGAGTTTAATAATTTTATTGGCAACGAAAATGATG
Source organism: Orius insidiosus (assembly GCA_014119065.1). Taxonomy (NCBI): domain Eukaryota; kingdom Metazoa; phylum Arthropoda; class Insecta; order Hemiptera; family Anthocoridae; genus Orius; species Orius insidiosus. The sequence goes on along the minus strand of JACGAQ010000677.1, from coordinate 94,281 downwards.
TAACTATAAAGTTTCGTAGTCATTTTATGGTTCTAAACGTTAAATAAATGGTAAATAAATATAAAAAATAAATATCAATGTCAATCCCTTATTAGGAGCATTTTCATTTATTTAGTTAAAAACAGTATGTAGGGAGTAAAAAAGAATTAAAATTGACGAATGACAGAAGAGAATATTGTACATTACACACATATCATTTCTGAGAACTAGTTCCCGGTTTTGACAAAAATTATTTATGTATTTTCCTTCGAAAAACCGATAAAGACTAAAGAAGTCATAGAAACTGACAATAAAAATCATTTTTACACAAACTTTTCGAAGAAATGAGATAACGAAAAGACGTTGAGAACAATAAGGGTGGTGCTAATGAACTTCCTAGAATATCGAGCGTAAAAAAACAGCAACATTTCAATATTTATTTTTATAACTCCCTTATAATTGAAGAAAAAAATCTGAAAAAAAAAGTCAAAGAAGAAGAAGCGAATAATCCATAGTAGGTAAAAATCATTATCTTCTTGTGAATTTCCTCTATCTTCTCAAATAACCTAAATATTTCATTATAAGCAAAACGTTATTAATCTAAAGCTTACCGAATTATTTTTTGATGTTGCTTAACACAGTTTTTGGCAAATGCTGTCTTATTTGGGTCTTTGGTCGGCTTCAGAATCGCTTTCTCCAGCAGCTGATATCGAATTTTAAGGTGTAATACAAGGGTCGAAATATTTCCCTAAGTTGTACTACATGATAAAGTTCCATGAAGCATCGCGATTGATAGAGGGACATAACTAATCCAAAAAAAGTAGACATCTTCAATTTGTCCTGAAAAAGAAATGAGATTTGATCTTGCGATTTTGGCACAACTTGCCTGAAGTTGGGAGCTCCAGAGGTAAACTGAGGATGATATTAAAAACAATCGGGCGAAGTATTAATGAGATTACGACCATCGAAGCCATATAACTATTCAACCTGACGAACTTACGTTCGAATGATTTCATATTTAAAGATCGAAGTTTGATGAACTCCCGTTCTACATCCCATGGCACGTCATATTCCGGGAGTGTATCACTGTCTTCAGCGATTTTCTCCAATTTTTTTCGGTAGTAAATTATTGGGTTCAGCAAAGAAACCGAGATAAATATAACGCAGAGATAGTGTGCGCTAATCTGTGGATTTGTCGGACCATTGTTTATAACGCATCCAATTAAGTAGACACAAAATATAAGACGCTTATATGCATAGCCTACGTCCATGAAGGGTTTTCTAAAACAATCAAAAATTATAAATTCCCTCAATAGTAGTTTTAACCTACCATCTATGCTGGATACTTCAATCAGATTGTATTGATAAGTGCATAATTCAACGGCCGACCGCATTCTCGAAAGATCCACCAAGAATGAATGATTGAGTTTCCTCTACCCCAAGGAATTTAATGTACCTATTAATAAGCTATCCTTTCATTAATTCATTCAATTATACCCGTTGGCTTACCCGAGCTGTAATTATTTTAAATTATTGTTTCTGCTCGCCCCATTCCACCGCAGCAAAACGTTACTCGTTTTGACCTTTTGTGTCACATTTTTTATAAAATTTAAGTAATGCAGTTATGCATAAACTTGAGCCATTTTCTCATAACTTCCTTGACGTTAGTTAGTAGTCCCCCGCAGGGTCCATAATACCGTCTAATGAAAGTCAAGTAAAAAGTGTAGGAGAATGAAAAATAAGGAAATAGTCCACCTGATGAGGCGTATTACGCCGAAACCGGTCGTGGAATATCCGTTTTTTCATTCTTTCTCCCTCTGTAACTTTTAATAGCAACGTTAGTTAGTACAATATTTACGAATCTTCCTTCTGGACTTTTAGCTATCAAAAAGGATGGGCAGAACACTTACTCATAAACAATTCAGACACTATGGGGGGAGTAGGTAAGAAAGGCCCGGCACCATACAATCAAAATCTATCAGAAGAATTCGAAAGTTCAGTGAAGATAAATAAAGCTTTCTAACTTCCTCACACTTGACTCACGAGCAGAGCAAGACTTTCGCCAACACCATCGAAGTTTAGCATCTTTCAGACGTGAATGGGTCCACGGTGACCGTTTCACTTTCATTTAGTTCAAAGTTCAAGTTTTAAAAAAATTGGGGCGGAAATGTGCAAGATCTTTCGCTTAATAAACTCTTGTTTCCTTTCGTGTTTTTTTTTCTGCTTTCGCTATTAGGCAAATTAGAAAAAATAGTGCTAAAAGGTTATAAAACGTTGATTGCTTCTTCTCATGTAATAATTATCACCATCCTAAACGTTCGATTATAAGGTTTTTAAGAAATTTTCAACCCTTTTTTAAAATTTATATGTATAAAAAAAAAAAGCGCGTTCTGCTTCGTTGTTTCAGAAAAGCGGAAATGATTATTCATCGAGTTGCAGCATAAGTGCTAATTGTACAATTTTTTCGAAACGGCAAAACTTAAGGTCGAACAAATGCGGGTTTCAGATCTGTTGAAAGGCATCTTTTTTTTTTAAATTATTTTAGTCGGTAGAATTTAATCGATAACTCTTGACCTTTTTGCACGTGTTTGAGTATTTTGAATCCCAAATTCTAAGATTCATCTTGTAAATCGTGTAGAAAGCGAGTTTCGATTGATAGGAATCACCGTTAAAAGCTTTTAAAAACGCCCACTTTAACTAAACGGCTCGTGTTTTACACCTTTCAAGAATTTTTCAAAATGAAAGTTAAACTATTAAAAGCGTGACAAACATACTTAACGAATGAACAAAATTATGAACATAAAATTCTGTAAAATGGACGTTTTCAGGCAGAAATGTGGATAAAACGCCTTCAAATTCACTAAAACGGTTGGTTCCCGTTAACAAATACCGTAAATAGGCCATTTTTGGACAAAATACTTTAAGATACTCGAAATTGCGATAAAGCTGATCTTTCTTATATTTCAAAAACTTTCAAAAATTCATTAAAATGGCCCGAAAATCCTTTAAAACGGATTTTTATGGTTAAAATATCATGGAGAACCTTCAAAATACTGTTGTTTCTCGGCGGATAGACCAAAAATCCAGTAAAACGGATGTTTTTTCCTGAAAAAACGGTCCAAAAGACCGAGAAATCTCGTTTTTCTGGGGCATGTGATCTAAATAGATCAAAGATAATTTGCAAAACTTGTCTCTCTATTGTGCGGTGAGTTATTAAAATGGGTTTTTATGGTTAAAATATCATGGAGAACCTTCAAAATTCAGGAAAAACGGTTGTTTCTCGGCGGAGAGACCAAAAATCCAGTAAAACGGGTGTTTTTTTCCCTGAAAAAACTGTCCAAAAGACCGAGAAATCTCGTTTTTCTGGGGCATGTGATCCAAATAGATCAAAGATAATTTGCAAAACTTGTCTCCCTATTGTGCGGTGAGTTATGGATTCAGAATCTTTCATTTAATCACCGTTTGAAAGTTCTATTGTTAAGAGGTGAAACTTGAACTTGATCTTTGAAAAATTGAAGGAGACTCATCATTCATTACACACAACCTTGGATTAGTTCAAGTACATTTACAAGTTTCTTATTTTTTTTATTTTTTTCAAGATTCTAATTAAAAGATTTAACCTTGCCTTAAAATTCGACCCCATTCTTCGAGTTTTATGGATGCAATGATACTATTTCGAAATCATAAAACAAGTTTTATGCTTCTTTTTTAAAAAAGAAACTGTTCAATCGGTGCTTTTTTTTGTTTTATAAATATTAAATTTTTTCTCTATCTCTTTTCTCTTCTATTGGTTTTTCAGTGTTGGATGTCGGATGGGTGAGAGGTACCTGTGTTTTTAACTCCGATTTCGGTTTCACCCTCAACTGTAACTTCAAGAAAAGCAGCATTCTCAGAGTGAGAAATTTGGGCGGAGTCAAAGGCTACGTTGGTCTCGGTAAATATGTAAATATTACTAATCCTAAAGCCTAACTCTTCTTAACCTTTTGTAACATTTTTATAGGCCATTTTTTTCCTTTCGACAATTGAATTTTTGACGCAAGTAAGCATCCGATTATTCAAAGATTAGGAAACACTTCATGAAATTTGCATTTTTTTTTATTAATTTTTTTTCTGTGGTAAACGCTGCCCATAAAATCAGATTGTGTAATGCTTTGAAATAGGTAAAATGCATTTTTAAAAATTTCCTTTATCATAAATTATAATATGTTGCCCAAAAGCACAATTTAGAAAGGAAAAAAGCGTAATTTCACTTTTCCTTTCACTCGGAAAATCTTTAAATAATTACTATTTGGCCGGAGAAAGCACGATGTTTCCTCCCCCTTTTTTTTCATTATTAGCCCGGGCCTTTCGCTATTCCGAAAAGTTCAGGAATAAAAGAATTCTGTTCGAATTCTGAGAAAATGCTTTTTAAAGGTCCAGATTTTGCGAGTGAAAGCAAAAACCATCGAAAAATGCGAAGTTTACACGATTTTCGAAAGGGAAAGTCGTTTTCTAATTAAACGGTTTTGTTATTAATTTGTAATTGACCTGTTTGATTATTTTGGGGAAAAATTTTTTTTTCAGGCTTCAGCGTTGGTGATGAGCTCGCTTTTGCCGAAGCGTTGTCGAATACAGACCCTGACAAAAGAAGGTCGACTAATGACGCCGATAAAGCATTCGCTGCTAATCCACAAGTAAGGAAAAACTGCTAATAATGAAGGCTGAGTGTTTTGCCCACTTTCCAGCTTCAAGGTTAAATTAATAAATAAAAAAGTGTGACATTTTTAAGTTATTTCATCTGCTAGCGACCTTGCGCCGCTTCAAAATGCACACTTTAATTTATATAACTTTCACTCAACGCTCTACTTTGTTTATAAATTTTTTTCACCTTATCCTAAAAGGATTTTACGGGCCAGAAACTCTCATTTTTATCTTTCTTAAAGAGAAGTTATTGTAATACCCTGCAGTTTTTGGAGAGGGTCGGGGGTCTTCAATCGTTTTCCTTAATTGGACACCCTTTTAAGGGGATATGAGGGTTTTAAGTTGGTTGCTTTGTACATATTTCGTTGTGAGCAACGGTTTTCGGTTTTTCCCTTCTATCTTGGAAACCGTCGCTCAAAACGAAAAAATGTCCTAAGTAAAAGTTGTAGCTACGAAAATTTACTACATAAAATATTTTATTGGTTTTTTCCGTAAGAGCAATATTTTAGGAGATTTGAAGGTTTTAAGTTTTTAGACAGGCTCTATAATCCTACGCTCTATAATATCCTACGATTATTACTTTTAACCTCATAACTCCTTAAATATTGCTCTTACGCAAATAATAAATAAAAAAAATTTTGTAGGAAATCTTTGTACCTACAACTTTTACTTAGGATATTTTTTCGTTTTGAGAGACGGTTTCCGAGGTAGAAGGGAAAAACCGAAAACCGTTGCTCACAACGAAAAATTTGCAAAGCAACTCACTTAAGAACCCTCACATCTCCTTAAGTATTGCTCTGACAAAAAAACCAATGAGATCTTTTTTGTAGGACATTTTTGTAGCTACGACTTTTACTTCAGACGTTTTTTCGTTTTGAGCGACGGTTTCCGAGATAGAAGGGAAAAACCGAAAACCGTTGTTAACAACAAAAAATTTGCAAAGTAACCAACTTAAATGCTTCCATATCTCCTAAAGTATTGCTCTGACGGAAAAAACTAATATAATATTTTATGTAGTAAATTTCTGTACCTACAACTTTTACTTAGGACATTTTTTCGTTTTGTGCGACGGTTTCCGAGATAGAAGGGAAAAACCGAAAACCGTTGTTAACAACGAAAAATTTGCAAAGCAACTCACTTAAAAACCATCATACCTCCTTAATTTATTTTCCCAATTTTTAGGCATTTTAGACTATAGAAAAGCGTCTTCCAGAGGGAAAACTGATTAGTGATCTTTATCAATCATGAGGTCGTCTGTGATGCCGGCCGTCCGTCGCATTTTCCCAGAAAACTTAGCAGCCACAAAAAACTTTTCCGGATCTTATTGAAGTTTTCTTGCTTTTTAGTAAAAAACACATTTTTTGTTTGCGTGTTTTCCTCGGTTATGGGCAAACATTTTTAGATTCTGTGTCTTTTTGCTCAATTTTCCTGCCGAGAAACTTTCTTTCATCCGGATTCCTTAGGGCGTTTCGTCTGATCAAAAAATACCGGGCGTTTTTCATAGTTTGGCGTGGGAAACTCACATATCACCCCCTGGCAATGGCCCTGACTTAATTCCTGATATACAGAAACCCAAATGCCAATGTTCTAGCAACACTGAAAACGCCCATTACCTTTAATCACCGAAATCTGGGTTCAAAAAGTCGAAAAGTTACGCCATTGCCGGCAGCCTTGTCATTTAGACCTGGATGCTGTCAAAAGAATTTTGGATATTGTCGAAAACGAAAGTTTTTTTGTTTTCAAAAACTGGATTTCGCCGGGCATAACGGCCCCAGAAGCCTTCAAGGACGGCTTATTTTAAGCAAGCAATTAGCGTGAAAGTTTGATTACAATGGGCTTATTTCATAATCAAAGTCCGTCAAAAACGAGATCTTTCCATTAAATAAAGAAATGTCATCCACTAATATTGTTCCGAAATTTCGTCACCCTTGAAAGAGGTTGTTCTTGAAACCAATTGGTTAATAACTTTTTAAATTTATAGACCAATATTTTGTTGGTAGAAATTTGCCCTTTAGGGGCTAAAAGTAATTAAAAAGGTGAAGAGTCCTGCTGTTTGAATTATAGCTGTTTTCGTGCGAAAATTTGGAGAAAAGTGGCGTTTTGAAGCACGTTATTGCTGAAATTTTTATGAATGGACAAAGGCGTATGTTAATCTAGTTTTCTCTACAGCTGTAAAACGGTTTCACTTTTTTTGAAAGTGAACGTTGTAGATAGAAAGTTTAATAGTTTTTTTTTAGATGAACTCTGAGGGTAGAAGCCATTCAGGACGTAACCAGCTTCTCGCTTGGACATCTGCGGGAGGAATGCCAGGTTCGATGCCGGGTGCTTTGCCAGGAGTCATGCCTGGAATGGTTCCTGGCGTGATCGCTTTAAGTCCACCGATTCCGACAGTCCCGCCGTTCAAACCGTTGCAGCCAACGCCTAAAAATAAATCGGTAGAAGTTCCTCCGTTTTCCGCTTTGCCGGCGTCCATCGCACGGATTCCGACCGTCTCCCGACCTCAGATGCCTCAGCCCTTCCAGCTTCCCAACCAAGTCGATCAAGTCGCCAACCGAAGATATCAGGTGCGCCAAATTCAAAAACAAAAATTTTCTATGACCTTGTTTAAAAAGCGTATTTTTTTCATCGATATTCGCAAATAAACCACTTACTCTACATAATACAAAAGGTTGAAAGTACGAGGAAAACAATATCAAGATTAGCCGAGTATGTAGATACGAATAGTAAGGAATTACGTCACCTATTTTGAAGTGATTTATTTTAAGAAAATAAAGAACTGGGTGCGGTGGCATTTAAATTATCAACTATCGGAGTTACGTATTGCAAAATCGTGTTTTTTTTTATCTATCCTAAAATTTGGGTCCCTTTACTCAGCATTTTCAGTAGTTTATAGCTTTGTTCCAACCGGAGTTTGAAACTGATTTGAAACTCCTGGAGCATGCGCAGAAGGATTAGCACGTCAAATTTGACGGACAAACGATTTCAACGACATCAAATATGACATACAAATCCTTCTGCGCATGCTCAACAAAGCTAATATGAGGCGCTCCGGGTACGAAGGGCGAACTCGACATCGGAGAAATTTTTTTAACTTCCTTAAAGAAGTTACTGTGATACCCTCGACGTCGGGTTTTTGGGGAAGGGTCTTCCAGTTTTTTTTTTATTTTCAGATTCTAGACCTCTTGGTGAATGCACCCATATAATTTTTATGTTGAGTTCGCCATTTTTTCCCCTTTAAATACGTAAAAACCGAAACTTTAAAATGCGAATATCTCGAAACTACGTTTTGTCGAGTTCGCCCTTCGTACCCGGAGCGCCTCATATGTATCTCAATTTTTTGGTCAATAAAGCCTCCCTTTAAACCGGTTTTTTAGGCCCTTTTCCTCAGTTTTTAGTCCCCAAAAAACCAAATTTTTTGGCCTAAAAGCCACAATATTACCAAATTTTCAGTAGTTTCCCTCCTTTTTTTTGGACCATGGAGCCCTTTTTTAAACGGATTGTATGCGCCTTCTTTGGGGAAAAAAAAGTTTTCAAATAAAACTTATATTTATGACATCAAGATTTCAAAAATGTCTTTTGAAAAGGTCATTTAATTTTACGTATTCTATAGCCCTCTCTATTAAAAATTCACGATTGAACTTTTTCATGAAATCACTCCATTCCCCCTTCACCATTTTCACTTTTTTTCCCCCCAATGCTGCCAACTTTAAAATAGAAACCCTTCCCTACTTCCTAAAGCGCCATCGGGAACACGAACTTAAGGGGTCCAATTTTCGGTACACGCCCGTTGGAACAAGGTCAAAAAATTCGAAGTTTCAAAACTTAGAAAAAAATGTGAAAGGTGTTATTTCCCTTAAATCGTAGTACGTGTAAACTATAACGTTGTGCAATGTCAATGAACGCACGAAGACTTCCAGCCCTACTTCGACTCTTAACTTAAGTTGGCTAATTCCACCTTGACCTAAAAGTCGTAAATAACATTTTATCATAAGTTAATTCTGTAAACGTTATTTTAACAAAGCGATTAGCTCGATTGTTATGAAATTACCTATTTGTGTATCGAAACATTTGACCTTCTAAGGTCTAAGTGGATCAGAAGAAAGTCTTTAATCCTAAACGGTTCTCATAAAGAGGGCATCTAATTGTTAAAACAGTTAGCTTTTGTCTTATTTCCATTGTTATAGGAAGGAAAGAATGGGTTTTTCATCCTACTTATTAGTAAAATATATGTAGAAGTATTACATGCATTACGAGAATGATGACGTCTCAGTATGCAAAATGCATAACATCTAGATTCTAGCGCTTTTGTGCTGCCCGCTGTTCGGGATGAATGGCGAATGGAGAAAAGCGTCTTATCTTTTTATTAGGGAGTTTCAGGGAATCGTAATTTGCCCTTATCGTATGCGACTTACCTAAGCGGAATCGTATACGACTCCCGACTCCGATTAAACGTAAGGTTATATTTTACGAAGGTTATTTTGTTATCTCGTTTAATTTCGGAAATCAACTAGTTTCTCAACAGATTGGCTAAAATCGAAGAAGGAAATTGATTCCGTACTTTTTGGAAGGATTTTGGAAGTTAAAATTAAAAAACTATCTAGGAAACTTTATGGCTCGTTGGCGGGAACGTTTTGGGGATAGGTAATTTCTATGTGCTGTTATAGTTCAGAAGAACCATGTTTCGATTCATGAATTTGCTCTAGTGAGAACATTGTGAACTAACTGAGTCGGAACGACTCCCTGAAACTAGGTTATAAACATTCTACGAGAAGACCTTTCCCGTTTTGTGAGTCGTATACGGTAAGGGAAAATTACGATTCCCTGAAACTCTCTATTGTCATAGCTGTATTTGCTTTCTGAGATGCCATCATTCTTGCTTCGACAAAATGCTGCATAGTCTAAATTGTAGATTTCATTGTCACCTGATATTTCTTCCGCAAAATTCGAATCCCGTTAGAAAATGTCAAAAATTACTTCAATTCTAACATCCTGATGTTATGAGCAAAAGTTATTGGATCCAGCTGATCTCAGTCTTCTCTTTATCTTCCTCCCTTGCATTCTCGCAGTATCAAGTTTCATCATGATAGATTTGCAGTTTATTGCAATACCAGAATTTTGTGGTAAAACTTTATGTTTCATATTTGATTGTGTACTTTACAAAACATCAATAAAGTAAAAAAAATTTCTTCATAAAAAGTGTCGATTCGCTTCGTCATAATTTCTAATAAGATGCCATTTATGTTCGTAAATTGTGATTTAAATGGTCTTTATTCTTTCCTAATATGAAGGCGTAGAACTTAATTAAAAAACCGGTTGTCACGCAATTTCGAAAAAAATTTTTATTGTTATTACCGCTTTATGATTTTTTTTTCAGGTTGTTTCTCAAACTGCGACGGAGTCTTCGAATAGTATAGTCGTCGGTAAGAATGTCGAACAGGTTCAGGAGCCCGTTAAGATAATGTCGCCGCATACTTTGGCGTTGAGGACGTTGAACGCGAAGCCAAAGACGACAACCTCAAGTCAAATTTACGATATCGATATAACAAGCCCGAGTCCTTTATTGATGGGACATTCCGTCCAAAGTCTTTCGAAGGCGTCGAACATCAGCGTGGAAACATTGGCGGCCGCTTTAAAGTTAAAAGAGCAACAGCTTTTGGCTTCTATAACGTCCACCACGACGACTACGACGACGACGACAACGACCACGCCGAGGCCTACTCGGCCAGCGACCGTCAGGCCGAGATATCCTTTGGTCGGACCCAATAGAGTAATGAACGCTCCCAAAGAATACTATCCTGTCAGCTACGATAAAAACTACGACGATAATTTCACTTCCAAAGTCGAATTACCGGACACGTCGTTTAGCTGCGGAGATCAGAAGCATTTCCCCGGACTTTACGCCGATGAAGACCTTGGATGCATGGTAACTATAGCTTGCCTTATTGGATTTGATAAGAAAATTTGTGAAAGTGCCTTCTGAAAACCTTTTTAAGTTGGTCCCAATTTTATTCTTCGCTACTGTATCTTTTAGCCGATAACCTTTTTTCATCCAAAACGTTAAGAAACCTCTTTTTTCGTGCTATTTGTCATCATGTTATTTCCTCCAAGACCTACTTAGAAAGAAATTAAGAAACGTCTTCACGGCGAACCGGACATCTTCACCCCCCGATCTTCTTCTTATTTTTCGTCCGTTTATTAGCATTGACCGTTTTTGGGTGAAAGACGTTACTTCACACGTTATAAAAAATGTGAAAGGGCCTTTCGGGAAATGTTTGGCGATGATGACACTATTGGGAAACCTTTTTTTAAATACGTAATCACTCGATTTGAATAAGGTTTAAGTGATATTCTTGATTCTACTATAAAAAGAAGAAAAAGTTTTGGTCACACTCAAAGTAAAACTCAAAGTCTCAATTCCCTTCATCAATATTTTAGGTCATCGCACGAACCTTCATAGCTCCTGATGACGTCATTATATCTTCTTATTCTGTCAACCTACTAACTAGATATCGCTTGTGCTTTCTAATTTTTCCGGGAAGCGTGCGGAGAACGATAGTAGCTTAAGGGGATATGAGGGTTTTAAGTTGGTTGCTTTGTACATTTTTCGTTGTGAGCAACGGTTTTCGGTTTTTCCCTTCTATCTTGGAAACCGTCGCTTAAAACGAAAAAATGTCCTAAGTAAAAGTTGTAGCTACGGAAATTTACTACATAAAATATTCTATTTGTTTTTTCCGTCAGAGCAATATTTTAGGAGATATGAAGGTTTTAAGTTTTCAGACAGGCTCTGTAGGATTATTAGTTTTAACCTCATAACTCCTTAAATATTGCTCTTAGGCAAATAATAAATAAAGAAATTTTTGTAGGAAATCTTTGTACCTACAACTTTTACTTATGACATTTTTTTCGTTTTGAGCGACGGTTTCCGAGATAGAAGGGAAAAACCGAAAACCGTTGTTAACAACGAAAAATTTGCAAAGCAACCAACTTAAATACTTCCATATCTCCTAAAGTATTGCTCTGACGGAAAAACTAATAAGATATTTTATGTAGTAAATTTCAGTACCTACTACTTTTACTTAGGACATTTTTTCGTTTTGTGCGACGGTTTCCGAGATAGAAGGGAAAAACCGAAAACCGTTGTTAACAACGAAAAATTTGCAAAGCAACTCACTTAAAACCATCATACCTCCTTAAGAGGTCCTCGAGTTCTGAAGTTAATGAAAGAATCCTGAAGAAAGTGAAAACCTTGGGTTATAAACAACAGAAAAGCCTCAAAACTATTTTTATTCCAATGCATTTCTCTTTCTCTTTCTTAGACTTTAGGACCTTGTGTTTGCAGAACTTTTAGTCTTGTTAGCAAAAGCAAAGCAGACACCTGCGTAAAATCAGGTCAAGGACAAGAATATCAAATTAATTTCTTTTTCTATCATAATTTCACTTTTTGTTGACAAAAAAAAATTTAAAACCTCAGATTTATTGACTTTTCATCATCAAAATGAGGATTTCTCCATGTTTCGCTGAACGCCCCATCACGTTAACAAACCGATGATGATGGGACAGAAAATCATTTTTAAAACATCGGACTCTAGAAATGAGGTGGTTTTTTAAAACGATCATTTAGAGCATGACGAGGAGAGAATAGAAAACGTATTTATTAGTCATCTTGGGAAGCGGACACCTTTCGATGCTGTTTATAAAGGAGGGCAAAGTACGGGGCGGTTGTCCAAGGTCGCTGATGAAAGCAGTTTCGTCAGGTGCGAGGACGCTGGTCTCGTCCGGTCGACCTTCGTTCGATAACGTTTTGTTCTTTCAGAACGACATTTTTTAATGATTCCCCAGTTGATCAATCTCACAAATTTTTCAGAATTCGCCCTCGTTTTTGTAGCAACTCAAAAAGTCATCTTTAAAATGGTACTTTTTTTTGTCCTCCTTTACCCTGGTGAAAGTGAAAATATTTGTGGGTTTTTCTCCTGAGTCAGGTGCAACCTTGATCGCTTTTTTTTTTCAAAGGACTTTCCCCTAAATATTGGTAATCGCCCGTTAAAACTTTTTCCTTTTATAATAGTTTGTGGTTAAGTTTCCTGAACTAAGGATTTTTAAAAATTTTTTAGGTATTCCATGTTTGCGCTTTCACCGACGATGGTATGGTCATGAAAAGCTTCCTTTGCCCGGAGTCGACCCTTTTCGACCAGAGCATTTTAAAATGCAACTGGTGGTTCTACGTCGACTGCAAATCATCGAAAAAGCTCTACGACAGCAACATCCCCATATCGAAGAGCTACCAGTTGATGAAAGCCCTCGCCTTCTTCTCATCGTACAAAAACCAAACGGGGACTAACAACACGCAATAATTTAGCTCAATTTCTAATCAAAAATCCCGTTCCCCTGAGCGGAAATAGACTGAACTGTCGAACTTGCTCATAACCCCCCTCAGAAAAAGAACAGAAATAGCTTGATTTCTCAGTCATATTTTTATCATGCTAATGTGATCGACATTATAGTTTTTATTTAGTTCTCATTGTACATAACATAGGGTTATACTTTTTGTATTTATTTTTCTCTGTATATAGAAGGTTTTTGTTTTAGTATGTCCAATGGACAAAATTTTAGAACTCAGGTAAATAATATTATTTTGTAGATAATAAAAATTAATGTTTTACTATATTTTATTATTGTTTATTTTGAATACCTATCAGAACTTAAAAGTTCGTTTGGAATGTCGATTAAAAAATTGGTTGAAGGGCAAAAGCTTAAAAGCCGGTGAAGCGGATATTATATTTCGTATGAAATAATATTTAGTTAATTCGTATGAATTCTTTTATTTAACTAAATCTGAATCTATAAATCATATGGTAGCGGACCGAGCCGCTACAACTACCTCCCTCCTACGTTTTTTTTTTTTTTTAAGCGGTTTAAGTCGTACAAAGGCGGGGAACACGCTGTGGTTGAAGTCCAGGTAGTAAGGCGAACGAGCATGTTCGCAAAGGTGAAAATGGACAAAACGTAGAAGGTGTAGGAATGATATTATTTTGGCGCGGAAGAATTTCCTCTCGCTTGAAATTTGAGGTTGAAGATCGAGTTGAAATAGAATTGATGCAGTTAGTCCTCGAATTTTGTTCTTTGGGCGAATGTTTCTTGTCGGTGTTCATGATTGCGTTCAATTCTTCGATTTTAGATTGAATCAAATTTTTTAATTCCTCTAATAGACAAAATTGTTTAGCTTGTTGGGTTTTCGTGAAGTTAGATGATGTTAATTTGGTAGTTTCTTGTGTTTTGTTCTTGCGATTTTGATGTTTTGATGGGTGTGTATCAGACCATTCACACGGTTTTTTGCATTTTTCTGGTCGACATTTTCTTCCAAATTTGAAATGATAAAACAGAATTTTCCTCTAGGATTGAATTTCCTATTTGACTTAAGATGATTCTGTTCGAATTGAGTGTACGTATTTTGTATGTTTTTTGACGATGTAGGAAATAATTTACACGGAGAAACACATTTCCGTGCTTTCGCACCGTACGTCGCATGATAGAAGCAAAAATCAGATGACTTTGATGAATGACTTTGATGATATCGTTTACGTTCCGATCGAGACTGAAAATTCTTCGAGGAGTCCTTTGTCGACTGTCCACTTGTCGCCTGAGTTACCTGTCCACTTGCCGACTGAGTTACTTGATCAGTTGTCGCAACGCGTTGGGAGGCCACTGCGCATACCCGATCATCCCTCCTCAACAACTCACGATCAGCATAGTCATCAGCACGTTTGGCTAAAACGGACAAATCCTGTTCACCGCCGGCACCAATTACATGAACCATGGGCAGCGGCAACTGAAACTGCCAAAGCGTGCGCAGCACCTCATCATTAAACCGTCCCTGTGCTAAGCGCTTTATTTCCTTCAAAAGGAAGGAAGGCTTCTTATCCCCCAGTTGCAGACCCTGAAGAATCTTCATTAAAGAGGTGTCTTGCGACAGCGAATACTCAGCTAGTAAACCTCGCTTCAAAGCCGTATACTTTCCGTTTTCCGGTGGATGCAAGACGATGTCTTCAACATCCTGCAGCACCTGCAGCACCTGCTCCGGTAGGGAAATGACCAATAAGTCATACTTTAATTGATCCTCGTTAATGTTCCTAGCCCGGAACAAGCTTTCTACTCGCAAAAACCAGGTAGCCGGACAGTCCCTGTTAAATGTAGGCAACGAAACATTTATGTGTTGTTGTTGCTGCATTTTTACGAAATCGGAGTGCGAAAATACGAACGAAATGTGCGAAAAAAAAAAAAAAATCGATAATAAATTTACGAACGTTGAAATTAATAACGTTGAAACGTTAATCGTATCGTCGTCTTGACGTTGAAAAAGAAAACGAACGTTGAAAAATTAAGCAACTTACGTTCTTACGTCGGGGTCACCAATTGAAGCGGATATTATATTTCGTATGAAATAATATTTAGTTAATTCGTATGAATTCTTTTATTTAACTAAATCTGAATCTATAAATCATATGGTAGCGGACCGAGCCGCTACACCGGCGGTGGCGTGGACTTAAGGCTTAGTTTCTGCCGAATCCAAAAGTCATGGGATCGATTCCCACGAGAATTCCAGTTACTTTTTTGAGGGGTTGGATGCATGGGTCCCGGAGGCGAAGTAGGCCTTATCAACCAAGTGATTTTGATCATTCGATCTCTTGATGTAAAAATGTTGGTTGCCCTGCAGCCAGATTCCCATTTTTGGCTGAGATATGCTCCTCTACACAAAGACGAATGCTTGCGAAGAAGCAAAACCTAAGAAAATACTGGACGTCACGATTTGCGTTTTTCGGGTAACTGAATCTGGGTTCCCTATGGACTAATCGACTTCAAATTTGGTGCAGAAATTCACTGATGCAATATAAGTAACTGCTGTAAATTTCAAATCGATTGGTAGACAGGGGGCCGAGATATATGACTATGAAAACCCAGTTCTTCTTCTTCTTGTTTTTCTCCGTGTTCAGCTAGGACGAGGCTGCAGCCTCTCCTCTTCATAACTATGTAATCTACCTCCCTCTCCCTAAATCTGGGAGGGGCCCATGGGGTAACGTACCATGCCGAGTATATTGCCTGCATTGTCTATGGGGAAATACCATGCCGAGTATATTGGCTGCATTGTCTCTGTCCTTAACTAGACCACTCTGAATTCCAATTCAACTTTTATAGAAAAATAATTAATGTTTTTATCGATTTTTAACCAACAGGTTTGCCTCCCAAGAATAATGCCGTAGCTATTTTAAAATCATAAGTTGTCTAAGATTTTTAAGATGACTGAAAATACTTTAGCAAAAATGTGTTTATTATATTAGCGTATGTTTTTAGGCGTTTTTTTAGTTATTTTCAATGGTTCTGTTATACAAAAGTGAGAAACGTTTGAGTCGATCGCGTTCATCGCTGGCTCTGAGCGATGCGAAGGATAAAAGAATGGCTCCTTCCCACCCTGCATCTGCGATAAACCCTCGTTCGAGGCCAATCGTAACAGCTCCCCATCCAGCTTCAGCCCGTCAAAATCAAAACGGTAAAAACAAAAACACATGTGGATTTTATTTTTTAAAAAATAATTTTGTTTTTAGCGACAACAAAAAGGGGTAACGTCGTGAAAGAGATTGAAAAATTACAAAAGTTACGCGAAGAACGTAGGATTCGTCAAGCGGAGAAAAAAGTCGAAAAGCAAACTATGAATAAGAATCCGGGAAATCCGAATTGGCAATTTCTTTCGATGATAAAGTAAAATTTTTTTTGAAAATTTAATTTTTTATGTGTTTTTCGTAGAGAGTACAGGTCCAATTTAGAATTTAGTTCATTACAAGATGAGGTAGAATCGCATCAAATAACAGTTTGCGTTCGTAAAAGACCATTGAACAAAAAAGGTTTTTTATTTATTTATTTTTTTTTTACTATTAATTTTTTAGAAATAAATAGGCAGGAAGTAGACGTTATAACGATCCCGAGGAAAGACCTGCTGATAGTCCACGAGCCTAAAAATAAGGTTGACCTGACGAAATATTTGGAAAACCAGCAGTTTCGTTTCGATTATGCTTTCGACGAAAACTGCGCCAACGAGACGGTTTATAGGTACACAGCGAAGCCACTGGTCGAGACGATTTTCGAAGGAGGGATGGCGACGTGTTTCGCGTACGGGCAGACCGGAAGCGGTAAAACGCATACGATGGGAGGCTCGTTTTCGGGGAAAATACAAGACTGCCAGAAAGGGATCTATGCGATGGTGGCCAACGACGTTTTTGATTTGGTCAACTCGGATAAATACGGACCTTTAAAGCTAATGGTGACCTCAAGCTTTTTTGAAATCTACAGCGGAAAGGTAATGAAGTAACCTCCTAGTAATCCTGTCAAAAACCGACAAAAACTTGTGAAAATCCTATAACCCTTTCGAGAACGCGTCTGACGCCGGATTCTCTGCGCTACTGGCGCAGCACTTTCCTCTCTCTTAGCCCCTCACTTCTCCCCGACCGCTCCCAGCAAAGCACAGAAAGCGACGAGTGATGCGATCATCACGTAGTTCATTTCTTCCCCAACAGGTTGCCAGTTTTTGCATGTCGCTAGCACCACGGGAAGAGAAGGTATTTAGAGAGGCTTCCTTCTGGCGCCGCTGGGCAAAGTCGCCTGCGGTCTCCAAACAAAAAGCGCGTATGGCAGCTACAGTCGCCTGCGGTCTCAAAAGGGTTAAAATTAGCGGCCGTGGAGCACACTTTGGAAACTGCTTCAAACGAACTTTTCAGGTTTTTGACCTTCTGTCTGATAAAGCTCAACTGCGCGTTCTTGAGGATGGAAAGCAGCAAGTTCAAGTTGTAGGTTTGACCGAAAA
The DNA here is from genome assembly GCA_014119065.1 of Orius insidiosus. Lineage (NCBI taxonomy): Eukaryota > Metazoa > Arthropoda > Insecta > Hemiptera > Anthocoridae > Orius > Orius insidiosus. The sequence continues at coordinate 76,772 of JACGAQ010000677.1, read as the reverse complement.
AGCCGTAGCCAACGTCGAACATGTCTTAAATATCATCGAAACCGGGAATAGAACAAGGTAAAAAGTCCAGCAAACCCATCTTTCTATTGAAATCGCAGGACATCCGGGCAGACATCGGCCAACTCAAATTCTTCAAGATCCCACGCGATATTCCAGCTAACACTGAGGACCAGATCGAATAAAATCCATGGGAAAATCTCCCTTATTGATTTAGCTGGAAATGAACGCGGCGCAGATACCATTTCTGCCGATCGCCAGACGAGTATGACAGGAATCTTCGTCTCATTTTAAATTCCCGTTTTAGGAATGGAAGGAGCAGAAATAAACAAATCTCTATTAGCTCTTAAGGAATGCATCAGAGCTTTAGGCAGAAAAGGAGCCCATCTGCCATTTAGGACAAGCAAATTAACTCAAGTGCTCAGAGATTCTTTTATTGGCGACAACAATAAAACATGCATGGTAAAAAGAAAATTTTAAAACATTCATAATTTTGTTTAGATTGCTACCGTAAGCCCAGGAATGAGCTCGTGCGACCACACACTCAACACCCTTCGCTATGCCGACCGTGTCAAAGAATTAGCAACAGCAGATCCCACCGTTCAAAGCGAAGAAGTTTTTGAAAAATCAGAAAAAAAGGTTTTATTTTTTATTAAAATTTCTTACTTATCATTCTTAGGAAGAAGAAAATACGGATTTATACGGTTTTCACGAAGCTATAACGTACCTACAGCATTTGGAAGATGAGGTTTTGGACAGTTTTAAAAGCTGGAGGGAAAACTCGCAGAACTGGGCGAAAAAAGAGGACGAACTTCTTTCCGCAACGAGGCGTCTACAATACAACCAAGAAGGTTCTTTTAAATTTTTTTAAATTATTTTATTTTGTAGCTTTCGCCACCGAATTGGCACAAGTTTTGACCGAAAAGCAGCAGCATTTGAAGGCTCTTATTGAGAAAGTGAAGACTTTTCGGAATCAGTTAGTCACCGAAGAGGAGCTCTCGAAGAAGATAAAGGAAGGTTCTCAACTCATCGAATGGATGTATCCGATCGACTCGAGCACAACTCTTTAGATCAGCGTTTTCTATTGGACATTCTAGTGCGATAAAAATGCGATGGAAACATAAAATTATATTTTTTTGATTATTAAAATTGAATTTTTCCTTAAAAACCTTAATGATAGACGATCCATCATGTCTGTTGAGCGATTGTAGGTGTAAAATACCTATAGAAACTCCCGAAAAACGTGTATTTGTGAAGTACAACAAAAGCGGGTGGATTTAGGCCAAGACGCCCAAAAACTATGAAAACGAGGTAGTTTTTGACGAGTGAATCTAGAAAAATTGTTTTTTCGAACAGAAGATCTAGAAAAACGTGTAAAGTCCAGAAAAAAATGGTGCTTTTCTACCGTTAGACTATAAAAATGACTAAAACGAGTGCTTCTCGTTGAAACGATTTTTAAGTGCCAAAATAACAGGTGATATTGACAAATGTGATACGAAAAATACCCATAAAATCGTTAAAAAGTTTGTTTTTATGGATCTAAAACTATATTGAAGGATGTTTTAGGCAAATTAACCGTGGAAAACACCAAATAAAGGGTGTTTTTACACCAAAGTGTGTTTTGAACATGAGGTCTTGATTAGATTATCCCGCAAGACACTCATGTTTTGCGGAATTGGTGTAACTTTAACGGTAGTGAAAGGCGGAAATATTTGTCGTGGCCCTTTACCTCACTATTACTGGACTTTGAGATGTTTTCCTTAATTTTTCAAAAGAAAAACGATCATTGAAAACGATTTTTTTTAACTTCCTTAAAGAAGTTATTGTGATACCCTCCACGTCGGGTTTTTGGGGAAGGGTCTTCCAGTTTTTTTTAACTTTTTTAAAAAAGGGGTTTTTTTCAAAGAAAGCCCCTTTATGCAAAATTTCGGAAAATTTATTCCAATATTTTGGCCCCAGTTTTTGACGGGTTTTCTAGGTTTTTCGGTCCATTAACATCATTTTTATTTTTCTCAGATTTTTTTTGGAATTCTACTCCGCGAAATCAAATTTTTACTTGATTTTCATGCGTTTTTTACGGCTTTTTGCCCAAGAAATGAGGAGCTCCGGGTACGAAGGGCGAACTCAACATCGGACAAAAATTTTTTTTTCATTTTCAGATTCCTAGACCTCTTGGCGAATACACCCATAATAATTTTTATGTTGAGTTCGCCCTTTTCCCCCCTTTAAATACGTAAAAACCGATATGCGGCAAAGCTCTAACTGCGATATCCGAGCGGGTACGAAGGGCGAACTCCACATCCTAGTCCACAACCCCTACTCCTTTTCCCATTCCAGGGCATGACTTTTTGTTGAGTTCACCCGTAACATAAAACTTTAAAATGCGAATATCTCGAAACTACGTTTTGTTGAGTTCGCCCTTCGTACCCGGAGCGCCTCAAATGTACTATTTATCAAAACGTTTACTTCGGTTTTTAGAGAGAAAAAAATCTTCTTTTTCCAGATTTAAGGCGTTATCTTCTGTTTTAAGGAGAATAAACACCTTTATTTCGCGGAATTTCTGGTAGTTTTCTTTGGATTTTCGCAAGAAAATTTTCTTCTGTTTTTGGCCCAAAAAATCACCTTTTTTCCGAATTCCGGACGTTTTGGGCATAAGGCCTATTTTTTGTCTTTTTCCTCAGTTTTTCACCCGAGAAGCACCTATAGGCTTTCCAGGCTCCTGCCTCAGTGATGAGACCGAACTATCTTCTCTTTGCTTACTATTTTATCATAAGGAATCTTTAAAATAAATCTTCACGTGAAATAAAAGTTTATTTGATATCAAAATTAGATTAAAAACTATACAAATAATTTACAAAAATAGAGGAGGAGATTCACAGCACATATTGTTACTTATATGTATACTAATTGGGTATTCATATAAGTAACAAAATAATTTAAGTTTTCTACCGCCTATTTATAAAAAAATTAAACATGAAATTCATTTTTAATTATGAAAAAAATGAACTCCAGGAAATTTTTTAGAGGTTTTGAATGTATTGAGATTTGAGCGGGGTAAAATTATTTAGAAGTGAAGAGCGTGGGCGTAGGTTTGTACAGGAACGGAAGTCGGGACGCTGGCGACGCCAACTTTGGCGGTTTTGATGAGAGCTGGCTGGTGGACGGCGACACGTTCGATTTTAGTGAACGGTTCGACGACATCGACTTCTTCGACGGTGGTGATAGGTCTGTTTACGACGATCCTTCTGGTGTTAACTTTCTCGTCTTGGCTTCTCGCTTCCAATGGTGCAGGTGTGACCGAAAGAACACGAGTGCGGACTTGGCTTCCACCCAAGCTGTTTTCTCCAGGTCCTCTCACTTCAGTGATACCTCCGCGAGCAGTAAGAAGATCGATCAATCTCTGCTGGTTTGAGATGCTTTGTTCCTGACTGAGTCTGAACGACGGGATTTCAGGTGCTCTTGAGATAGTTTCGATTGCCGGTCCGTTCTGGCGAGAGATTTCTCCGCTTCTTGAATTCGCTTGGATTCTTTCTTCTGGGCGAGGGAAAGTACGTATTCTGAGAAGATCCAAATTCGGAAGTTGAGGGACCTCTTCAAGCCTTTGTGGGGGCCTGGTTGATCGAATCTTTGCGGTTGTTGTTGAAGAAGCCTGGCTTGAAGATCATTTTGCATTTGACGGTCAAGAGTGGAAGGCTGAATTCTTCTATCGACAGGTTGTGGCTGTTGGAAAAGGCGTTCGATCTGTTCAATTTGGAATCTACGTTCTTGAGCTTGTTGTTGACGTTCGAATTGTTCACGGGCATTCTGTTGTTGACGGTCGAACTGCTGTCTTTCTACCTGCTGCTGACGTGCGATCTGTTCGTTTTGAACACGTTGACCTTCAATGATCTGCTGGGATCTAAAAAGATCGGCGTTGATTTGTTGAGCCCTAAAAAGTTCTGGCTGAGGTCTAATTTGTTCTTGAAGTCCTTGAAGCTGTTGAATTCTTTGACCTTCAATCTGCTGGGATCTAAAGAGATCGTTGGCCTGCTGTGCCCTAAAGAGTTGTTGGTTTCTGAATTGATCACGATCGGGTTGAGGAAGTTGTTGAACCCTAGCTCTAGCTATTTCAGGGTTTTCAACAGAAACGGAATCGGAATCATCAAACTGTTGAGGCTGCTGAGGTTGTTGTGGGAAGTCTTGGGGTTGCTGAGGGAAAGAAGGTTGTTGAGGGAAGTCTTGGGGTTGCTGAGGGAAAGATGGTTGTTGTGGGAAGTCTTGTTGAGGAAAGTCCGGTTGAGCCGGTTGAGGGAAAGGTTGTTGAGGAAAATCAAAAGGTGCAGGAGTAGAAGAAACAACATGGGCGGGAGCTTCTACATGGACTGGAGCTAAAGCGGGAACGTGGATCGGTTGCGCAGTAGCAGCAATGACTGGAGTGTGAACAGCATGGACTGCATGAACGGTATGAGCAACAGGGACAGTACGTGCGACGGCCACAGGCTGTACAACATGAGCTAATTCCGGCGCTGGGCTAACAACAGTAGGCCCACGTTGGTTTTTAGAAACAGGTTGATCAAGTTCAACGACGGCTTTTCCAGCTGGTCTGACCACAATGCGTTCTTCAACATCGAAACTCTTTTTCAATAGCAGGCCTTCTAATTTCAAACTTCTTGGTAGCAATTTTAGCTTTATGGACATCCACGACATCCTGAATGACTGCAGGATGAGCTTCATATTTGGTCACAGGGACGTGAGCTAGCAGGGACGTGTTTGACAGCCGGAACTAAAGGAGCGGCATGAGCGACCACTGGAGCTACAGCAACTGGGGCCTGATGGACTACGCGTTTCCATAAGCGAAACTCCTAACTCCAAAATGCGGATTCAAAAAGGCGAAGCACCCTCATAACTGGTATATGTAACTCCGGCCGGATTTAAATAGGGCATACGAATGGACACCCCACCGAAAACCGAGCTAACGCTCAAAAGTATGATAGAATTTTAACCAAAATTTTGGGTGCACACGCGAGCCCGGTGTAAATTAAAACAAGCGACCTTTAAAGATGCAGGCACGAAGGAACCTCGTTTTTATCCTGTCAGCCAATACGGGCCGCCTACTCTTTTTCCCCCTGATTATTGAGATTGACATTTACGATCAAAAAAAATTTTGATTCCCGTTTAATGGAGCAACAGGTTATTCTGCACCCTTTTTTTATTTCAGGGGAGGCGACAAGGTCTCGACCTTGATCTTTAAAAAAAATGTCTTCAGAATCTCCTTTTCAGGATTACCAACGTTTAAAATTTAAAAATAATTTTTTGTGAACAACTTCTGATATGGAAATTTTATTTTTAAATATCACTTAATTCTTTAAATTTAAATATTAAATCCTTTAATTTTATAAGTTGACGTCCTGTACTTACCCTGAAGGGACACTTCCCCATAAAATTTAAAATTTAAAATTTTTTATTATTTCCACCCCCCATGACTATATTTTAGGAAAGCTCTTTATATTTTTAAAATATATATTCTTTAATTTAAATTCGTCCTAGTATTTGTTGCAATGAGAGTGCTGTACTTACCCTGAAGGGACACTTCCCCATAAAATTTAAAATTTAAATTTTTTTATTTCCACCCCCCATGACTATATTTTAATAAATTTCATATTATCCAAACACCAATTTATTATTTTTAATTAATCGATAAAAAAAAGTTTAAATAATTAACATTTTTGGAACTAGAACTGCAAATTGCAAGCAAAATTTAAGTGCCTAAAATGTTTTTTAAAAAAACTGTCTGGAAAACAGATAATCTCCTATAACAACAAACGATGTTAACGACGTCAAATTTGACGTAAAAATCCTTCTGCGCATGCTCCAGGAGTTCCGAACTCCGGTCTGAATAAAGCTAATAAAAATTCCTAAGAAAATAAATTTTTTTTTTAAATAATAGGTCCCCAAAACAGATAATGGAGGATAATACAATAACTTTTATTTGAGGATGTTAATGTAAATTAAAAGAAAAAAGAGTTAGTTCATTGGCTACTTGTTAGTGACTACGGTTCTATTTACACTATATTACATATTTACATAATGTACATTAGATTGTGCATTTATTTTGTCTATATATAAAAGAAAATTTTAATGAGGGTGATATAAAAAATAAGAAAGACGTTGTTACCTGGATGGGAGATGGACGATTGCGAGGTTTGTGGAGGGTGCAAAGGAGTTTTTATACTCGGTGGCGGGGAGGGTGGAGTCCGCATGACCCCGCCTTTTGTTGGGCAACGACGACCGTTTTTTTTTCGCAATAGGACTACCCGAAAATAAAATGTTTAAAATAGTTAAAAAATAGAAAAAGTTATTTATTTATCTATGTGGGGAAGAGGTGAAGATGAGCGCGATGGGGGATTCCTTTTGTCTTGAGTTGTCGTCCTTGCAAGGTCGGACAAAAAATTAACATTGACTCCAATTTTTAACGGGTTTGAATTGCAATTGTCTATAGTGACCTATTATTTTTTTTTCTTAGGAATTTTTATTAGCTTTGTTCCACCCGGAGTTCGAAACTCCTGGAGCATGCGCAAAAGGATTTTTACGTCAAATTTGACGTTTACATCGTTTGTCCGTCAAATCTGAAATCATCTGAGGTCAAAGTTGACGTGCAAATCCTTCTGGCATGCTCCAGGAATTTCAAACTGTGGTTGGAACAAAGCTATTATTAGAAAGAGACGTGCAAATCCTTCTGCGCATGCTCCAGGAATTTCAAACTGTGGTTGGAACAATGCTATTATTTAGTGTCTAAATATTTTATAGACTTTTTACTATGCTTTATTAGTTGTTCGAAATTTCGATCAAAAAAATTCTTTTATTTTCTGAAATTTTGAGCGTTTTTTTATGAATTTAACGGGTTTTCAGACATTTTCACTGTTTTTTAGCCGACGCCATGTAGGGCGTATATTTTCGGCCTTTAGGAAAAAAAAAAATCCTTTTTCAAAATTTTGGGTGTTTTTATCGGTTTTTGGGTTAATCCGTGGTTTTGTCATTCTAAGAAAACCAATTTTTAGCAGATTTTAAAACGTTTACTTCCATTTTTTTGGCCAAAAAAAATCATTTTTTCCTGATTTAAGGGCATTTTCTTGGTTTTTAGGCCAATTAAAGTCATTTTCAATGGCTTTCTAGGAATTTTTCTTGTTTTTTCTCCACGAAATATAATTTTTACTAAATTTTCAAGCGTTTTTTGTGGTTTGTTACCCAAAAAACTCCCTTTTGCAGGTTTACTTCGGTTTTTTCCAAAAAAAAAAAAATTAAATGTGAAGTTTTCTTAGAGTTTTAGCTCGCGAAATCGAATTTTCGCGAAATTTTCGGGCGTTTTTCACAATATTTTGCTCATGAATTCCCTTTATACCCAATAACGTATATTTATAATGTTTTCTTCGCCATTTTGGCCCAAAAATAATATTTTATGTAGATTTCTTGAAATCTATCGATGATTTATTTTTTATTGTTAGGAAAGTTAGCGTTTTAAACCAAAAAATATCCGATTTTGATGTATTTCTGATAGTTTTCCTCGGATTTTCGTGTAAAATTCCACTTTCACAGAATTTTCAATAGTTTTTCTCCTTTTTTTGGCCAAAAAAACACACTTGTTAATTTTAAAAACTTCGGTTTTTAGCCCCAAAAAATGATTTTTTTCCAAACTTTTATCTAAAAAAAAGTGTTAACAAACGTCTTAACCAAATTTTCAGTGGGCAAGAATCTTTAGGGATTTATCCTTAAAATTAATCGATGGAAAAAAAATTAGGCAAGAAGACACTTCCAGATAAAATGCTCTAAATGTCAAGGCGTCAATTATAAATATCAATTATTTTACGCCCTAAAAATTGTTAATATTTTATACTTTTTTATTAATTAGATACTTAAATTATGATGGGAGGCACCCCTGGATTATGAAAGTGAAGCGCTTCGATTAGGGGCAATCGGCCGACCTTGGTGATGATCGCTTCTCTTTTTTCTCCGGATCACCTTTTCATCTGCCCCAGTTCGCGGATTTAAACGCCTCTTTATTCCACACTTGTCAAGCTTTTTTTTTATATTCTCTATTATATAATACTACAAATTAAACTACCTATTGTTATATCAAATATGGCACATGATATAAAAAAGTTTGATAGGCAGAAGTCTTTTCGTTTTGACCTATTACGTGTCCCTCTTCAAAACGGCATCGATTTAGAAACCTAATTTTTAAACCCAATGAATAATTTATAATGATTTCAATTCCACAAAAATTTTCCATGTTTTATTATTTTTAATCGTAATAAACAAAAAATTAACATAAACGATCCTTGAACTTTATTGAGCTTCTAAAGGGTCCAACGCCCAAAATAATTCCAAGGCCTCCTTAACTAGAAGTAACGTGTATCACTCCTTCGATTTGCGTGTGATGGCTTATGAAACGGAAATCGTGAGTGAAAAAAAGACATTTTTTTAACATATGAAAAATTATATCTTTTTAACCTAAACCTTAAACTTTCCACACGTTTGTGGCGCAATTCCGGACGTTCGCATGCGGGGGATGATGTACTCCTGTCGACTTTAATGTTTTTCAGTCTAAAATTACCTACGTGAAGATTATATAAGCTTTCGGCCAAAACGCCAAAATATCAAAACAAAAGTGTTTATTTTCTTTATCTCCGAAGGATTCGACCGGGTTATTAAAGTTAAATTTATGAAGAGCGTCAGGAATTCACGACTTATTTAAAAAGTTGCCATTTAAGGCAATGATGATTGTCTTTGTGATGGTTGCTTTAATTTAAATCCAGAGTTTTCGCTGCTTGAGCAACTCATGATTTCAGCCGAGGGGTACTTCAGAATCTAGGCTAAAAAACATCATTTTTAGCTAGGGATGTACTACAGTCTTTCCCCCCAAGAAACACCCTATGTTTTCCATAGTCTTTTGGTCAAAAAACGCCTTTTTACATGATTTTTGGGCGGTTTTCAAGGTTTCTATGGCAGGAAAACCCATTTTCTTCGGCCAAGAGACACCCTTTTGGAAATTTGAAATTGCTTTCTCCCCTAGTTTTTGAACGAGAAACCTATCTGGACTAATTTTATGATCAGTTTCTTAGGTTTTTCGGCCTGAAAACCCCCTTTTCATCTTATTTTTAGGGCCACTTTCTGTATTTTTTGTGCTAGGAACCCCCGTTTTTACGAAAATCGTTCTTTCCCCAAATATTTCGGCCAAGAGAATCCCTTTTTATCCCATTATGAAGTTTCTTTCACTTTTCTTCGATGAAACACCATTTTACCTTCTTCGTAAGCAGTTTTCTCTGTTTTACGATCAAGAAAAGCCATTTTCACTGATTTTTGAGCGGTTTTCAACGATAATTTGGCCAAGGAGACGCCCTTTTTATCCAGTCATAAAAAATTTTTCTTCAGTAACCCATTTTACGGGAAGTATAAAGGGTTTCCTCGTTTTTTGGGCCAAGAAAACCTCTTTTTTGGCCAAGAAGACCCCTTTTTCGGCCAAAAAACCCCTTTTCGGCCAAGAAAACCCCTTTTCGGCCAAGAAAAACCTTTTTTGGCCAAGAAAACCCCTTTTTTGGCCAAGAAAACCTCTTTTTACCTCATTTCTAAGCGGTTTCCTAGGTTTTTTTTTTAACTTAAAACATCCATTTCCACCAATTTATTGAACGTTTCCCTTGATGTTTTGGGCAAGAGTTTTTACCCAGTTTTAAGAAGTCCCTGGAAGATATACCCAATTTTAACTTATTCGCCGGAGGTTTCCTCGGTTTATAGGTTACGCCATTTCCACCAATCTGATTATGGGAGTTTCCTCGGTTTTTCGGCCGAGAAACTCGTTTATCAGAGATTTAGGCGGTTTCCTTGGGGTTTTTCCAAGAAAACTTTTTTGTTAACCCATTTTTTAGGTGTCTTCCACACTCATTTTTAAACAATTTTCTTCCCTTTTTGGCCTAGAAACCCCCCTTTCACGAGACTTTTGAATACGAAGCAATTTAAAAAGAATTTAATGGAGGTTTAAGAAGAAGGTTTCAGAAAGTAGGATCAACTCCCGGGCACTATATCACCCATAAATTAATTACAGGTTTAAATTTAAAACTTAATCACATTTCAGACTAAACAAAATTAAAAACTCATTTGAAGTCAAAGGTTGAAATGTCGCCATCTTTCGCAGAATCTAATTTTCGAAAATACACCCACAGTTTCGCCTTTTCTCATCTCTCCCACTTGCGAAGAGGTGGGGCTGGGATCAGGAAAAAAACCTCGCGATCGAGCTCATCCTTCAGATACATCTCGAACACACCCAACCAAACGGATTTTTGTTGTGGATTTTTAGTTCTAGTAGTTCAAGCTTTTGTTGGAGAAATGAAGGACGAAGAATGACATGAAAATAAATCATTCGTAAGATTTTTTTTAAATAGTTTTTAATTTAATATCCCCCCTTAATTCTTTTTGACTAATAAAATTCTGCATAGGGCTTAAGGGAAAGGAATTGGGATCAGCGGGCGCCTTGTATAATTGTTTTCCCCCTTCAACAAAGCATTGGGAGGTCCGAAGTAACCACGTGTACCAAACTTCAGCGAAAAAGCGGAACTATGTTTCATAAAAAGCAACACGCAAAATAGTATTTGTTTCCAAAGAAGCTTCTAAAGAGAAGTAACAATATAGGAGAAGTATAACGGAGGGGGAAGTATTTGGGAAGTATAACGGAGTGGGAAATGTATGGGAGGGGAAGTATAACGGAGGGGGATGTATAAGGGAGGGAAAGTATAAAGGAGAATTTTCCAAGTTAGTTTTTTCGAAAATTTTCCAAGTTTTGTATTTTTTTCCAAAAATTTTCCGAGTTTTTTTGTAAAAAAATTTTCAGTTTTTTAATTTGAAAAATTTTCCGAGTTTTAATTTTTTTCGATAAATTTTCCGATTTTTTTTTTCAAAAAATTTTTTAAGCTCTTTTTTCCGAAAAATTTTTTAAGTTCTTTTTTCCGAAAAATTTTTTAAGTTTTTTTTGGAAAATTTTCCAGGTTTTTTTTTTCAAATGAGCCCTCTTTTTTTTTTAATTTTCTAAGTTCTATTTTTTCGAAAAAAAATTTTTAAGTGTCGAGGTAGAAATAATGGGCTCTTTAGCCTAGGGATGTGCCTCTCGTAATGGGTAGAAGAACGAAATTTCTCCCTATAAAAAAAATAATTAAAAGTGGCAATTTTTTACACCAAAATTCTTAAAAAAAGGAGTAATTGGTGAAAATTTGGTGAAAATCGACGCGAACGGTTCGGCCGCAGCGAATTTTTTAAAATTTCAAACAGACATATCTCCGCCATTTTTTCGAAATTCAAAAATCGCCCTCGTTAGTTTCTTGCTCACCGACTAAAGAAAATTTGGTAAAAATCTGGTGAAAATCGGTAGAAAATTGTGGCCGTAAAGTGTTCCGGAAAAAAATGCTACGGACGGACGGCCGGCCGGCACCACAGACAAAGTTGAGATCGGCAAAGATCAAATTCAACTTCTTTAAGGAAGTTAAAAGCAACAAAACCAGAAAACTCGCATTTTGACTCAAAATTTCTATTTTTATTTCTTAAAAATAGACCAAAAACCATAAAGAAATTGACACTCACGTCACGACTTAGCCCCTAGACTCTCCTGTCTTAAAAATTTTTATCTCTCGTAAGGACGTTTTCGACGTGTTTCTTATTAATGGTTTGAGGCAACCCGAATTTCTTTTGAAAAGGTCACGGGCTTTTGTTCCCTAAAAAAACCCCACCCCAATTCAAAATCAATTATTAGCGAGGGAAAAAAATCGTACGTCCACCTGAGGGCTCAGGACTCAAAAACCGACAGTAGTTCAAGGATCACAAATAATTTGTTCCTTTTATTTTGAATTTAAATGCTCCTTTAAATGTCAATCCCTATCGAATATATCAAACGTTTACTCTTATTATCAAAATGATAGTTTTATTCAATTATTTGGGCCTTGAAAGTAAAATTTTTATCAGGCGCGCCAACCGGTTGAATGAGGGAGAAAGCACTCGAGTGTCAAGTTCGAATTTTTATAACTCGTCAGCCAAAATCCTCTTCTTAAAAAATTAAAACGCTTCCTAGACAATACAATTTGCACAGAAAAAGACCTTGTGAAATAGTTTGAACTTTTTTTTTTACCTCAACAGTTGAACTATTAAACTGGGTTCTGATTTCTTTTAATCCGAAGAGTGAAAGGTGATAAAAATAAACCATGTAATTTTCCTATTAAAATCCCCAAAGGTTTCTCTAGAGTTTAGAATAATCTATAATTATAGTTTTTTTTTTCTCTCTAACTTTACATGGAAAAAATCTAGAGGGAAGAAAGATGTTGAGGATGGTCTCCGGAGGCTTTCCGGCTAGAAATAGCGAAGGTTGTTGAATAATTTTTGAAGAAATGCATGTTTTGATATTGTATTTTTGATATTGTATTTTGTAATTTTATTTTTAACGGTTCACTTCCCGTTTTCTTGGATAATTCTTGTTAACTTAAAAGAATTCAGAAAAAACTCCTTCAGAACGAATAAAATCTTTCGTCGTCGGAGTAGTTCATCAGTTCGCTACTAGGGTAAGCTGATGATTTGTTGATCGTTGTGTGTCAAAAAGAACTATAGAATGATAATCCAACCGATCAGAAAATATACTTTTAATTTTACTTTTAAAAACTTTGACAATAGATTTAAATATTGTTAAGTTGGTACATGCATTCATTTTAATTGTGATATTTTAGGTTTATGGTTGTCCCTTTTGGTTTGCTTCCGCTTTCTTGGATAATTCATGTTAACTATGGGTATCCTTGGAAAAAACTTCTAAAGTAGTCTGGTCTCTCTTCAAAACGAATAAATCTTTCGCCTTTTACTAAAGATTTCCGTGGAGAGGGAGTCATGATGATTCTGACAACAATTTTTTGATAGAGCCTTGCCGACAGGCGGGGCCAATCACTGCCATGAAAATCCGTTAATCATGCAAATCCATACCGAACGATACTATTATGGAGATATAAGTATTCGTATGCTTTTGATAATGTTAGTAAACTTCAACTAACTCGTGCGACCTCTTTTGATAGCCGACAACGCTGTTAACCATTTATTGATAGAGCCTTGCCGTCCAGGCGAGTCCCAATAATACCTTCTACGTTTAAATTGAGCAGACATTCTGCAGTTTGAGAGTCTTAGTACTATCATCTGCGCTATTTTTTAAATTTTTCGTACGTCAAAAATCACTTTTAAGATTTTTCTAGCGTTCAATCACTTAGTATGATAGTGTGAAAATCGGTTGAAAATTAAGGCCGTGAAGTATTGTTTATGTAAAAATGTTACCGCCGGCCGGCCGGAACCACGGACACAATAAATTATCTATATCTGGATCCAAAATAACTTGAAGATCCGACAAGTGAGGATAATACATCTTCCTTAATGAAGTTACAATGAATAAAAAAGCTAATTGTTCAATAATTATTATTAAATACATTTCATAAAGTACAATACCTACTTCCGATGGAGATAGATACAATAAACAGGAATATTTCACGACCAGTTTCGACCTAATTGGTCTCATCAGGTGAACCATCCGTTTATCGTACTCTCAAATTTTTAAGTGAACCTTAAATACTGAGGACCAGCAAAATTTAACTATGAATGTTTAAATACTTCATGTGAAATAAATTTAAACCTAGATGTAGGTTGGGGCCTTTGCTATTAAAATTATTTAGTTAGTTTCAAAGCTTGCCACTAGAGCGCAGGCACGAGGGTCGTCCCAAAGTAAAATAGATACAATCTACTAACTAATAAAAGTTATTAATTAAGTCTTTAAATTATTGAAAATCGTTCTTCAATGATCAGATAATATGAATTAAAGTTCATTCTGATATTGAACTTTTATTAGTACGTAGTGCACATTTGATAATGGCCCTTTTTTAAGTTTGCTTCCCGCTTTCTTGGATATTTCATGTTAACTATGGGTATCCTTGGAAAGAACTTCGAAAGTACTCTGGTCTCTCTTCAGAACGAATAAATCTTTCGCCTTTTACTAAAGATTTCCGTGGAGAGGGACTCATTGATGAATCTGTAAACAATTTTTTGATAGAGCTCTGCCGTCAGGCGGAGCCAATAACTGCCATGAAACCTGATAACTACCTATACAAACCCATACCATTCAGGAGTGCTATGGAGATGGTGGAAATTCGAAAGCTGAAAATCATCAACAAATGCAGTGGAGTTCTTTAAAATAAGTTCAATCTTTCGACATCCCTCGTCAATCAGCACTATCAGCAGTTTACCCTCAAATAGTTAGGTACTTTAATTTGTATAGGTAGATACATTAAATTAATCGCCAAATAAAAAAACTTTGAAACGCGGTTTATGACCTTCTAACCCTATCTATCAGAGTTGATATAAAAGAAAAGCGATTTTAAAACAAAATAACATTTGACGTTTTATTTATCTTTTGATTACATCTGTCGGTGTGAAAAATGCTGATTTATTATTAGCATATTGAAATCCGAAGGTTGGTTTTGATCCTTTGAAAGGAAATGCCCTTTGGACATATCGAGGTTAGACAGATTTCGGCGGTGAAAATATCAAGTGCCTGTCATTTGGATAAATTTCTCTTTTTTTCTGTTAAAATAAAAAAAATTTAAGGAAAATATTTCAATAAAAAATTGAACGCGTGAGTCGAGGTGTGAGAAATGGGGTTTTTGACGGCTGTCGTAATAACAGGCTACCGAGGCGTCGTCGATCGTGTGCCTCGTCACTTAAACAAACTCTTATGACTTATTGCTTCATTTAAACTTGACTTTTTTTCATTCAATGCAACTCGTAAACAAACATTTATTTTTCACTACACCGTAAATAAAACCGAGATAAATATGGCATTTTTGAAAAAGTATTTTGCCCTAAAAAAATTTATTAAACATACTTATTGTAAAAGATGACCGAATTTCAAAGCTAATTTGCCGAATTAAAAGCTTGTTCGTTATTGAATTCGAAACGCCTTGGAAGACAACAACAAGTGTTAAACAATAAGGCGTAGAAAAGTTCAAGGCGCTTACGTAAAATTTACAATTTTTATCTCTATATCAGACTAATTTAAAGTTGCTAAATTTAAAAATAACCCAAAAGCGGCAGACTGAAATTGAGGCGCTCCGGGTACGAAGGGCGAATTCGACATCGGAAAATTTTTTTAAACTTCCTTAAAGAAGTTATTGTGATACCCTCGACGTCGGGTTTTTGGGGAAGGATCCTCCAGTTTTTTTTCATTTTCAGATTCTAGACCTCTTGGTGAATACACCCATATAATTTTTATGTTGAGTTCGCCATTTTTTCCCCTTTAAATACGTAAAAACCGAAACTTTAAAATGCGAATATCTCGAAACTACGTTTTGTCGAGTTCGCCCTTCGTACCCGGAGCGCCTCAATTGAATGAAGACTGAAGGGACGGCCGGCCGTAACGGAGAACATAGTAATAAACGAGATAACAGTTACCTTTTAAATTAATATGTTATACATAAGTATGTCGTGTGGAGTTGGCTTAAAAATTGATAAGTATCTCTCATTACTCATTAGTCATTAGTCATTACTCATTAGTATCAGCCGAAGTTGACTGTCATAAGATGTCGCACGAATTGATTGAAGTTTACTAACATTATCAAAAGTTTCGAATTCTTCCACCTCTATAGCATTCCTATATGGTATGGATTGGAAAATTATCGGGTTTCATGGCAGTTATTGGCCCCGCCTGACGGCAGAGCTCTATCAAAAAATTAGTTATAGACTCACTAACATTATCAAAAGTTTCGAATTCTTCCACCTCTATAGCATTCCTATATGGTATGGATTGGAAAATTATCGGGTTTCATGGCAGTTATTGGCCTCGCCTGACGGCAGGGCTCTATCAAAAAATTAGTTATAGACTCATCAATGAGTCCCTCTCCACGGAAATCTTTAGTAAAAGGCGAAAGATTTATTCGTTCTGAAGAGAGACCAGAGTACTTTCTAAGTTCTTTCCAAGGATACCCATAGTTAACATGAAATATCCAAGAAAGCGGGAAGCAAACTTAAAAAAGGGCCATTATCAAATGTGCACTACGTACCTACTCATAAAAGTTCAATATCAGAATGAACTTTAATTCATATTATCTGATCATTGAAGAACGATTTTCAATCATTTAAAGACTTAATTAATAACTTTTATTAGTTAGTAGATTGTATCTATTTTACTTTGGGACGACCCTCGTGCCTGCGCTCTAGTGGCAAGCTTTGAAACTAACTAAATAATTTTAATAGCAAAGGCCCCAACCTACATCTAGGTTTAAATTTATTTCCACATAAAAGTATTTAAACATTCTTAGTTAAATTTTGCTGGTCCTCAGTTTTTAAGGTTCACTTAAAAATTTGAGAGTACGATAAACGGTTGGTTCACCTGATCAGACCAATTAGGTCGAAACTGGTCGTGAAATATTCCGGTTTATTGTATCTATCTCCATCGGAAGTAGGTATTGTGCTGAGTGCCTACAACTCATGAATGCTTTATGAAATGTATTTAATAATAATAATTATTGAACGATTGGCTTTTTCATTCATTGTAACTTGGAAGGTGTATTATCCTCACTTGTCGGATCTTCAAGTGATTTTGGATCCAGATATCAATAATTTATTGTGATTTGTGTCCGTGGTTCCGGCCGGCCGGCGGTATTTATACATGAACAATATTTCACGGCCACAATTTTCAACCGATTTTCACACTATCATACTAAGTGATTGAAAGCTAGAAAAATCTTAAAAGTGATTTTTGACCTACTAAAAATTAAAAAATTGCCCAGATGATAGTAGGTACTAAGACTCTCAAAAACTGCAGAATGTCTGCTCAATTTAAACGTTGAAGGTATTATTGGGACTCACCTGGACGGCAAGGCTTTATCAAAAATGGTTTACAGCATTGCTGTCTATCATAAGATCTCGCTCGACTCTCGAGTTACCTAATTATCTGAAGATTAGTAACATTAACGAAGCGCGCTTTCCAGTACTACCATTTCCATGGTGTAGTTAGGCGCAGATCGGAATAGTTTGTAAATTGAAGGATTTCATAACATTAATTGGCCCCGCCTGACGGCAAGGCTCTATCAAAAAATTAGTTATAGACTCATCAATGAGTCCCTCTCCACGGAAATCTTTAGTAAAAGGCGAAAGATTTATTCGTTCTGAAGAGAGACCAGAGTACTTTCAAAGTTCTTTCCAAGGATACCCATAGTAAACCTGAATTATCCAAGAAAGCGGGAAGCAAACCTAAAAAAGGGCCATTATCAAATGTGCACTAAGTACTCATAAAAGTTAATTATCAAAATGAACTTCAATTCATTTTATCTGATCATTGAAGAACGATTTTCAATAATTTAAAGACTTAATTAATGACTTTTTTTAGTTAGCAGATTGTATCTAGTTTCCTTTGGGATGTCCCTCGTACCTGCGCTCTAGTGGCAAGCTTTGAAACTACCTAAATAATTTTAATAGCAAGAGGCTCCAACCTACATCTAGGTTTAAATTTATTTTCACATAGGTACTTAAAACTATTTAAACATTCATAGTTAAATTTTGCTGGTCCTCCTCAGTTTTTAAATTTCACTTAAAAATTTGAGAGTATGATAAACGGATGGTTCACCTGATGAGACCGATTTGGACGAAACCGGTTGTGAAATATTCCTGTTTATTGTATTATCTATCTCAGAAGTACTTATTGTGTTTTATGAAAAGTATCGGTGTACAAGAAAGTCCTACTCCACGGAAATCTTAAAAGGCGAAAGATTTCGTTCTGAAGAGAGACCACTCTACGCCGCTTACCCTAGTAGCAAACTGAAGAACTACTCCACCAAATGCAACACTTCGTTTATAATAATAAATATTATCCTCTTCATTATTTCTGGGAAATCATTGACAACAGTGATCAATTTTGTTTATCTTCATAATTTGGGTGCTATGTCCGTTTTATTAGTAAATATTTTAAGCTAATGAAAGGCCCTTTAATGGTCGGCTTCCCGCTTTCTTGGATAATTCATGTGAACTATGGGTATCCTTGGAAAGAACTTCGAAAGTACTCTGGTCTCTCTTCAGAACGAATAAATCTTTCGCCTTTTACTAAAGATTTCCGTGGAGAGGGACTCATTGATGAGTCTGTAAGCAATTTTTTGATAGAGCTCTGCCGTCAGGCGGAGCCAATTAATAGCATTAATCTACCCTAGGTTGCTAACAATAAGCAAATATATTCTATGTGAACTATCATTTACCCAGCTATTTATTAGTCAATTTCCATCCTTGCGTAGGTATTTGTTGAACAAGCCTCAATTAAAGATGTCCTTCAGCTAAAAATATTTTTACAAAAAATCAAAATCCACATCTCTCGCACAAAAAGACTTAAATCGAAGACCCCGCCCCGTTTTCAAGTTCGACGAGGTTTTGTCAAGGAAGAGAACTCCGTTATGATTATGCACTTTTTGGCTTCCTTTTTTTTCGGCTTTTTTATTTTGTAGTCAAGTCTTAAAAGATACGCGCGAGGGTGCGCCCTGAAGGTAAGGCGGTGTCCAAAAGGAGCACGACCCAGTTCGAGTCAAAAAATAACATTTGGGGAGAGCCCCATAATACACTCTGAAGGACCTCCGTGGAATAATAAATAAGTCACCCACGACGTACCTATGGAAGGAATTCCATGTTTCTTTTCGTAATTTCTCAATATTTTGGCCTAATGCCTATCTGAATCTGCCTTTCTCTACCGATCCTGAAAATAGAGCATTTTGTGCATCCGATAAAAAGAGAGTTTCTGCGCCAAAAGAGTCAGGATACGACCTAAAAATCCGATAAAATAGAAGTTTTTGGGCCAAAAGAGCCAGGAGAGGTGGGACAATCCGATAAAAAGGGAGTTTCTGCGACCTAAGAGCCAGAAGAACACCAAAAAATTCGATAAATTGGTAGTTCCTGGGCCTAAAGAGCCAGAAGAGGCGGGACAATCCGATAAAAAGGGAGTTTCTGCTACCAAAGAGCCAGAAGAAGACCAAAAAATTCGATAAAATGGTAGTTTCTGGGCCTAAAGAGCCAGAAGAACACCAAAAAATTCGATGAAATGGAAGTTTCTGGGCCTAAAAAGCCAGAAGAACACCAAAAAATTCGATAAAATGGTAGTTTCTGGGCCTAAAGAGCCAGAAGAACACCAAAAATATTCGATAAAAAGGGAGTTTCTGCGCCCAAAGAGCCAGGAGAGACAGGACATTTCGATAAAAAAAGGGAGTTTCTGCGCCAAAGGAGCCAGGGAAGACCAAAAAATCCGATGAAATGGAAGTTTCTGGGCCTAAAGAGACAGCAGAGGACCTAAAACTCCGATCAATTGGTAGTTTCTGGGCCAAAGAGCCAAGAGAAGACCTAAAAATCGATAAAATGGTAGTTTCTGGGCCTAAAGAGCCAGAAAAGGCGGGACAATCCGATAAAAAGGGAGTTTCTGCGACCAAAGAGCCAGAAGAAGACCAAAAAATTCGATAAAATGGAAGTTTCTGGGCCTAAAGAGCCAGAAGAACACCAAAAAATTCGATAAAATAGAGTTTTTGCGCCCAAAGAGCCAGGAGAGGCAGGACAATGCGATAAAAAGGGTGTTTCTGGGCCAAAAGTGCCAAGAGAATACCTAAAACATTTAAAATTAAAAATGGGGGAAAATGAGCATTTTGTGGCACCATCCATTATATTGGGAGTGAGTCTTCAAGACCTCGTAGAGGAAAATTCATTATTGATCTTTGCCAATCATAAGATTGCCAGGGGTGCCAACCGTCGCCACTTTTTTTCGAACGCTTAAGGGCCCAAATGTTCACCACCCTTCAACCTTCCTTGTGTAGCATTTTAAGATCGTGAAATTTTCAACTTCCTTAAATTTTACCCTCCACGTTTTGGAGAAGGGTCTTCCAGACCCCGGAGGGTCAAGATCTTCACCGATCATTTTGAAACTCTGAAATCCGAAAATTTGCCGAAAACGTTGAATTCTATATTGAAATCGTGCTTTGACTTTTTAAGGGCGGATGACTCTGTGCGGTACGGCCAAGGCTGATGGCACGGGCTACGCCCAAACCGAAAAAAATAAACAACTGACCTTTAAGGATGGATTCAGAACACGGGACTATCAAGATGGAAATTATTTTAATTTTTTCTCCTTCACGTTTTAAATTAACGCTTTTAATTTTTGGCGAAAAAATTCCCCTCATGGGAAAAGTTACGAAATGCATTAAAACACGTGATTCAAATTTTCTTTCGATTTCGTTAGGATAGAATTAGATTTTTTAAAATTTAGACGTTCGAATATGGAAAAAGTCGGGAAGGTGAGTAGTGCGAGGAAGAAGACGACGAGGAGTTCGAGCGAATATCGTGACACGGCGAGACAGCTCATGAACGTCGAGGGAGCCGTCGAAGAATTGAACCGTGAGGCTGTACGACACGAACACCGTGGACTTGTCGCCAGGCAAGGAGCGAGAGATCTTCTAGAAGAAGGAAAAAAGAAAGAAGCTCGGACGCTAATTGAACAGGTACGTATTTTTAACTGGTAAACCTCACTAGTTGGGAGTAAATCTGCTTTTTTCCCAATACCTCAGGACATTCACCCTGCAGCAACGCCTTCTACTTATGCAACTTTTCAGATGCTTTCTGAACGAAATTATGTGGTCGCATGCGGAGTAACATCAAGAAGAATAAAACGTCTTTCCGAAGAAATCAAAGAGGCAGCGAAAAGATCCGGAGGAATAACAAAACGTGTGGCCAAAGGTATAGCGGATGTCGAAATTTCGATAAAAGGTAGCGTCCTAGCCGAAATTGAAGAATCGCTCAACGCGCTCGAGTCCGCAATAAACCCAAATTTAGAAAAAAGCTCGAGCGTCATCGAGTTAGTTTCTACGGTGAAAACGACAGATATTGACCAGCTACAGAGGGAGTTGGAAGGTGAAATCGCCTTTTTGGCGAACCTCTCCCGAGGGAAAACAAATGACGCCAGGAGACTCAATACGACCCGACGGTACAAACTAGAAAAGAAACTCGACAGAGGTGACACTTCGCCGGAGATCAAAAAAGTCAAAGCAGATACAGAAAGCGAAGAAGACACAAAAGACGCCGAAGAGGAAGAAGAAGAAGACGATGAAGAAGGCGAAGAAGAAGAAGACGCAGAAGAAGAATCAGAAGAAAGCGACGACAAAGAAAGTGGATCCGGAACCCAATCCGAAACTGACTAAATCCAATCAAACTCAATAAATTTTCTTTTAGGTGTTTTTAATCTTAATTTATTGATAAGAGGTGTACAAGACCAAAAACATACATAGAGAGTATCACAAAACCAAGGCTTTGATATTCTTTTTCAACTGTTCCACCAGCGACTTTCAGGGACATCAAGGGCTATACAAATTATTCCGTTTATATAATATATGTACATTATATTTGACAGATATACATGTAATAAATATTACAAAAATATTTTTTATAAAAAGTTTAAAATTTAACGTTAAATTCTATGTTTTATAAACAAAATTTTAAAATTATTTTTATATGTATCAAATTCATAACGTATAGCATCACTTTGGTTGTTTTTGATTGAAAATTTAGAGGACGCAAAGAGTGTTTGGAGATGCGAGATGGGCTTGCTGTAAGATCCTCAAACGTGGTCCCAACGGTATCCCAAGTTTCTGCAGTCTCTCTTCCGTCATAAACGGCAATTCCATCAATCCGATTTTTCTTTTTCAAACGCCGCCGCATATTTCTGAACAGAAAAATAAGGAAATTGTGTTTAAGGTTACCTCATATCCAAGTTTTCGGAGGAAAAGTCTCAACAGAGGGGGTTCATCGCCGAAAAATTTTGTGAGCCTTTTTACTCTATCAGGGGTAGAAGAAGGAAGGTTTTTTGTAGTATTCATCGCATGATGTATTCGGACTTCCTAAATTTTGAGCCGTCTGTTGAGTATTAGCATGTATTCTCAAAGCAGCCAACTCCCCTCTCATCATTTCCATTTCCTAAAATTGTTATTGCAAAGAAGATTCAAAGTAAATTTTAACAAACCTGCATCATAATATGCTGTGTTCTCATTTCTGATGAAAGATGAGCAACTGATCTTGCTAAGGTTACAACATGAGATTCTAACCTCTGAAATCTTTTATTGATGCTTTTCATATCTCTGACTTTCCTGAGCGATGGATGCCTCGCCTGTCGGTAGCTCGGATCATGCGTCCGCTCAATGAACTTGGAGCGGACGAAACTGATCCGCAGCTTCTGCGTTTACTCAACCGAGGATCTGACGCTTCATACTTTCCCATTGCATGTTTCTTAACACCAAGAAGTTTAAGAACCTACAAAATAAAATTTAAAAAATGAAAAAAATAAAATAAAATACTTACATGAGCGTACATCGTTTCTAAGCCTTCTAATTGTTTCCTGATAGCTCTAGCATCCGTGTATTCAAGACCATCATCGCTCGAGTTATTTTCATCTGCCATAGAATCGATTTCGAAAGTTGAGGTCAATTCTATAAAAAATTTAAATAAAAAGAATATAAAAAGGAAAGATAAGTTTACTTGAAGTTTTTGCTTTATGAGATCGTTTATCTTTACTCCTCCACAGAGTACCGGCTCCTTTGCCTTTATAGCCATTTGTCAGCCTATAAAAAATGTTATTTTGAGTTTTTATGTAAAATAAAATAAACCTTGGGCGACAATACGTGTCATCTGATGACCTTGGTGATAAAGGTGGTAAAGGAGGAGAAACCGAAGTAAAACTTTCGCTTGAATCATCTTTAGCATTCGCATCTCTATTATCCACGTTATCCTGATTCGGAGATCTTAATATTTCTCGAAGTTCAGATTCCACACGATCTGGCCAATTAGGACTTAAACCAGAAGCAGGTAAAGAGGTATCTTCGTTGCTCGTTTTGGCACTGGAATACGCCGTACTTCCTCTCCCTGAATCACTCGATCTACATTTTGTCCCTCCTAAAAGAAATTAAATAGACCATAAGATAACCTAAACTAACCTTTTTCATCAGAATCTTCTTTATTTATATGATTCACATCTTGTATTTCATCATCTTTTTGATCAGAAGTGCTCGGTTTTGCTTGCGTGTAAAGATCGGGTCTTCTTTCAGCAGGTTCACTCGGTGGTGCATGAACTTGAACTTCTCCTTGAGAAATCCTCATCTCGGATGGCTGAGGCTTTGGCATCATTGGCGGAGGCTGCTGTGGAGGCCTTTTAAAACATTTAACAAAAATCCAACATAAACAAAATTACCTATATGGTTGATTAGGCATCCGTATCTGCTGAGGAGTATAATGTCGATAACCTTGTTCCAAATCAAACTGTATCGCTCTTGGTATACCATCGTGGTTATAATTCTGAGGAGTCTGCTCACCATTATAACCCCAATTCTGTTAACATTCATTATTTTAAAACAAAAATAAAAATAAACGTACTTGATTATATTTAGGCTCGGGAGGTGGGTATGCCCTTCGCATCATCGGAGTTTCAACAACACCTGGATATTGATTGTGCAAAGGAGGAGGTTGTTTAAATATCGGTTTGGGGCTTTGGTTTGATTGCTTGGCCTCATAATTTCTAGACTGAAAATCTCTCATTTCCTAAAATTTAAAATTAATAACAAAAAAAAATTTTTTTTCAGTTTTTACTGTTTGGGGAGTTGGTGCGGTATTAGCCAAGTAAACTCCGTGCTGCCGTAACTGAGATTGGGGACTTAACGCTGTTTCAAGGGGAGATTGTACTGGAGTATGGTTTTGCTGGACGTTTTGCTAAAACGGTTTGAAATCATCTCTTTTATACTCTGGTATGTATTGTGAGGTCTGGGAGCTTCCTCAGGAGTTGAAGTCACTAGTCCAACCTCACTAAAAAATGGCAGTTAGAAAAATGACGTTTTTTTTGCCTAAAACACTTACTGGCTTAAACTTCTGATTGAATTCTGCTCAATTTCTTTACTGGGATCCAGGATAGTCCTGTGAGCCTAAAAAAAATTTATTTTAACACCAAAAAAGAATAGCTGGCCTAGCGGGAACTTTTTTTTAAATTTTATTGTAGTATCAAGGAAGAAAAATTGAAAGTCTTGCCCAGCTAGGCCACACAAAGCCAAGGTGAACAGCCACAATTTCTCCCTGCAACCTTTTCCCTATAACTTTTATTCAATATAAGAAGAATTTGGGTGAAAATCGCAGCCATGATATACTTCGGAAAAAAGCGACACCACAGACAACCTCGGTAAAGATAACTAATCAATTTTTTAACCGGAAGGTTCAGTCTTGGACTTCCACCATGGTTCGATCCCGGGGTTTCCAAATATTTTCCACAAAATCCGTGGATAAATTGGTTAGGCCACTCCTCTGGAGTTGGCCCTGATAGGGGCGAAACAAGAATGGATTAACCAATGAGGAAGAAGGCCTCTTGCTCATTGGTTAAACCTATTCTTCTTCTTAACTAATCAATTTTTCTTAATGTCGTTAAAAGACCTTTTCTCAAAAACCATGAATGGTAATACAATATCTTCTCTTTGTGAAAGTTTACCTTATACGTGTGATGCTTGCTATATACATTTTCTAGCGTATTTTGATTTCCGTTAGTTTCATTTGGCTAAAAAAAAACAATTATTATTAAAATTTTAGAAAATTTGAAATAAATTTACCCTATTTTGTTGAACCCAAGCTATCTGCTTGGGTGGAGCGTCAGGAGCGACTGAAGTTTTCGCTCGTCTCATGTACTCGTTTAAATTTGGTATTTTGCATTGTTTATCACCAGATTTTTGAACAATAACTTCTCTTTCAATCTAAAAAAAACTTTCATTATATTTCAAAGGATATGTTAATGCTTGAGAAATTTCCTAACTTTTTAAATGTTACATAAAAGTTAAAAAAGTGCTAACGTATCAATATGTAATGTTTTATTTCGTTTTCCCCCGTTGAAAAAATGTACACTCGGAAGTAGAGCTTTTAAAACTGTGGGTAAGACGTCAGTCATGCTATTCTTTTACTTTAATCGTCGGTACATGCGGATGTGAGAAGATTCCCACAATGTTTCGGTGAGGGTGAGATACTCTCTCGTTACAGACAATGGCCCACTTAAATAAAAATGGTTTCTTCGTATGGGCCTTAACTTTCTAAAAATGGGGTTGCTATTCTGCGCCAACGTAATGAAGTTTCTGCAGCATCTCTTTTGGGACATGGAGACTCCTTGGGATAATCCGCTTTTCTGCCGAAAGAACATGGAAAACGGCCTTTGCAGTAGTTTTCGTCTTTGTGGCTTTTGGCTCTTCTGCAGCCTTCGAAACCTATGATCAGAATCCTAAAAGAGTTCTGCCTTTTCATCCTCCGAAAGGAGGCACCAATTTAGTCCCCAAAAAACGAATATTTGGCCCCATTTTTGAGGGCCAAATAAGTTGACCTTCTCCGTGTAAGAAGGTTATTGAAGTATAACCATTAAGAAGGTTAATGGTTAAGCGGATTATCCCATTTTGAGGGCAGAAGTTTCAACAACTGATCAGTTACTTACGGGAAACTTTGAAGAATGAGTTTGCAGCGATGTTGCTCCAGGGAGATTTTCGTCTCCAACACCTAAAAAAAAGATTGCATAAGTTATTTAAGTTATTCCCTTGTGATATATCGTTCCCAGAGATAAAGTCTAAAAAAGGGGAACTTTAATAAGAGGAAGTGACCGGTCTATCAACCAAGCTTAACATCCACTCTCTTCAAACGTTATAACTCAGTTAAACACCTGAAATCTTGTAAGGCACTATTTTTACATAGTATTTAAAACGAGAAAACCCCTAGAAAAAATGTGATTTGCCAAGTAGAACGTTAGAACGTTTTGAAAATTAGCCTAACTGTTTCCCGACGACGTTCTCATAGAACGTGCAATTACGAAAGAAAAAAAAAGTTGTTTATAAAATTGGCTACACTATTAATACGGCTTTTAGAACTTCAAGTTTAGGTTAATTTAAAAAAAATTTAAGGAGGTATGATGGTTTTTAAGTGAGTTGCTTTGCAAATTTTTCGTTGTTAACAACGGTTTTCGGTTTTTCCCTTCTATCTCGGAAACCGTCGCACAAAACGAAAAAATGTCCTAAGTAAAAGTGTAGGTACTAAATTTACTATATAAAATATCTTATTAGTTTTTTCCGTCAGAGCAATACTTTAGGAGATATGGAAGTATTTAAGTTGGTTGCTTTGCAAATTTTTCGTTGTTAACAACGGTTTTCGGTTTTTCCCATCTATCTCGGAAACCGTCGCTCAAAACGAAAAAATGTCTTAAGTAAAAGTTGTAGGTACAAAGATTTCCTACAAAAATTTCTTTATTCATTATTTGCGTAGGAGCAATATTTAAGGAGTTATGAGGTTAAAAGTAATAATCCTACAGAGCCTGTCTGAAAACTTAAAACCTTCATATCTCCTAAAATATTGCTCTGACGGAAAAAACCAATAAGATATTTTATGTAGTAAATTTCCGTAGCTACAACTTTTAATTAGGACATTTTTTCGTTTTGAGCGACGGTTTCCAAGATAGAAGGGAAAAACCGAAAACCGTTGCTCACAACGAAAAATGTACAAAGCAACCAACTTAAAACCCTCATATCCCCTTAAGAGCTAAGGAACATTTTGTTTCAAAAACAAGAGTTCGCAGCTCTTTCGCCCAAATTACTTTCCTATATTTGAACACTTAAAATCATAGGAAAATTTTTTACAAAAGCTAGTTCTCATTATTTTGAAAATATCTAGGCGGTCTTGGGAGCAGTTTTTTCAAAAAAGTTTTCCTTTGGAAAATGGAAAACTTAATTTTCGGCCTAAACATTATTTCGAAAAAACCCGCTAGTCATTTTGTACGTTTTGGCGAGCTCTTTTCAAAAACATCCTGCATAAGAAAATCCGATGAATAGTTTAGTTCGGATCTTTGTAGCCCCATTGAAGGATTTCAAGGAGAGATAAGAGCGTCTTTCGTTCCGCCGAATTGACCAAGAGTGGAAGCACAGAAAAGGCTAACGTACGATAAATTTATTCTTTTAATAACCTCACTTCTTAAACTCTTAGAATGGAAAAAAAAAAACTCCGGAAAATACGGAGAAACCCAACTCTGTGATTAACGAAAATGTATCGCGTGACTTCACAGTCGCCGGTTAATTCTTCGGACGCGGGACCGAAAACGGCGAAATGTCTGAAATCTCGTGTGGAGGAGAAAAAATGAGTAGGGAGATAATCAAATGGAAGATAAATGCAGAGAGGAAACCACAGAGTTGTGTACATTGAAATGCCGCAAGAAGTTATTTCGAAAAACAAACGAAGTAAGGTCGAAGTCGACAACGTGGGAGTCCATAGCACTTCCATCAGCAGCAGTAGATGAGTGCCTAAGGGCAGGGAAGTTGTTCCTCTCGGACAACTCGGATTTCATTGATTGAACAATGCTCTAGATTAAAGGTACCAAAATAATGAGCTGAGAAACCGTTAAAGCCTTATTAGAGAAATGAGAACAATACTCGAAGGGACTTACCGCAATAAAAAAATTTCAAAGGTTCCTCGATCATGCTGAACAAAAGAGAAAGTACCTCCTTGTAACGAATATGCGGACTGAATGAGTTTTTCGGTTAAAAGAGTAGGAGGAACAGGTGGAAACACCTGTTGTTCGGTGTATTACTAAGGGACTTTATTTCCCACCTGCCACGAACGGCTTTTTGGTTTGAGCGTTTCCTCCGGAGCGTGAAGACGTTAAAAAAAGACGCGTAAATGAATTTTTTGATAAATTCAAAGAGGTCGCTGCATATCGGAACTTTCATCTCGGTGGGAATTGGCAATCGTCACGGATACAATAGGATCTACCTTTCTCCCAAGTGTCTCTTATATCGACATGGAGAGAGAAAAAATTAAAAGAACATTTTCAAGTCTACAAAACGTAACAATAAATTAGTAAATATCCGTGAGAAGTTTCTTAACTCTTTTGGTGTAAACCCATAGGAACAATTAAAAAGACTAATTGAAAAATATTGCGTAATCGCCTATGTAAGAGAATTCTGGGCCAAAAGTAAAAGATTTTCAATTGACTTTTACTTTATATCTTCTAGATTGGGCCGAAAATTGGCACCCCTGTCTGTTCTCACAGTTTGAAGTGGAAGAAGCAATTTCCAAAGGTTTTGCTTCTTCCACTTCCAAAGGTCCACTTGACCAAAAGAGCCAGGGAACCCCCCAAAAGTTTGAAGTTTTTTGGCCAAAAGACCCAAGCAAAACCCCAAAAGTCTAATAAATTTGAAGTTTTTTTGGCCAAAAGAGCCAGGGAAACCCCCGAAAGTTTGCAGATTTTCGGCCAAAAGAGCCAAGCAAAACTCCGAAAGTTTAATAAATTTGAAGTTTCATAACCAAAAGAGCCAGACAAACCCCCGAAAGTTGTACGTTTCTTGCCCGAAAGAGCCAGGGAAACCCCCGAAAGTTTGAAGTTTTTTTGCCAAAAGAGCCAAGCAAACCTCCGAAAGTCTAATAAATTTTAAGTTTTTTTGGCCAAAAGAGCCAGGGAAACCCCCGAAAGTTTGCAGATTTTCGGGGAAAAGAGCCAAGCAAAACTCCGAAAGTTTAATAAATTTGAAGTTTCATAACCAAAAGAGCCAGACAAACCCCCGAAAGTTGTACGTTTCTTGCCCGAAAGAGCCAGGGAACCCCCCGAAAGTTTGAAGTTTTTTTGCCAAAAGAGCCAAGCAAACCTCCGAAAGTCAATAAATTTGAAGTTTCTTGACCAAAAGAGCCAGGGAAACCCCCGAAAGTTTGCAGATTTTCGGGGAAAAGAGCCAAGCAAAACTCCGAAAGTTTAATAAATTTGAAGTTTCATAACCAAAAGAGCCAGACAAACCCCCGAAAGTTGTACGTTTCTTGCCCGAAAGAGCCAGGGAACCCCCCGAAAGTTTGAAGTTTTTTTGCCAAAAGAGCCAAGCAAACCTCCGAAAGTCAATAAATTTGAAGTTTCTTGACCAAAAGAGCCAGGGAAACCGCCGAAAGTTTGCAGATTTTCGGGGAAAAGAGCCAAGCAAAACTCTGAAAGTTTAATAAATTTGAAGTTTCATAACCAAAAGAGCCAGACAAACCCCCGAAAGTTGTACGTTTCTTGCCCGAAAGAGCCAGGGAACCCCCCGAAAGTTTGAAGTTTTTTTGCCAAAAGAGCCAAGCAAACCTCCGAAAGTCAATAAATTTGAAGTTTCTTGACCAAAAGAGCCAGGGAAACCGCCGAAAGTTCTGATAAAATCTGAAAAATTGTAGTTTTTAGCCTAAAGATCGAGGAAACCAAGTGAAAATCATGCCAAAAAGGTTTTTTTTTTTGGTCGGCAAATACGGAGACCTCCCAAAAATTGGCACCCCTGTCTGTTCTCACAGTTTGAAGTGGAAGAAGCAATTTCCAAAGGTTTTTGTCTTTAAAAATATTATAAAACTTGATGGTGTAATGAGCGGGTAAGTCCTAAAAGAGAATTCTAGTGGAGTAAGTGCAGTATCTAATTCCCCTACCTAACTTTTTTTTTATTTTATTTTTTCTAATCGTACGGATCATTAGTCCAATTAAGGTTTTGTTCTTCTCAATTACAAAGCGCCTTAAACGGCCCTCAACCGCGCGAGTAAAACCGGTGAGCCTCGACCGTGAAACGCAATGAAAATCGTAAAGGTTTTTTTTATATAATAGAAAGAAAATATAAGTTTATTAAAATCATGGATGGAATTTAATCTCACTTGACTGGCGCTACGTGACGAAGATTTCTCCAGGTGAGATTATGACGGTGCAACCTCCTCTAAACAATGGACATTTTTTGAAAAATCTGCCTAAAAGAAAAAGACAGATTCCTCTTATTTATCTACTTTTTCGCCAATTTTACCTTCGGGGTTGATTTTCGGGGTTCATTTTTTTTTTTTTTTTTTTGTCTTGAAAGGATTTTTGGGAGGTCTCCTTATTTTCCGACCAAAAAAAAAACCTTTTGGGCATGATTTTCACTTGGTTTCCTCGATCTTTAGGCTAAAAACTACAATTTGATCAAATTTTTTTAACCGAGGAACTCCCTTTATAACGTGTTTCTGGTGCTCTTTTGGCCAAGAAACCTCAAATTTATTAGACTTTTGGAGGTTTGCTGGCTCTTTTGGTCAAAAAACTTCAAATTTATTAGACTTTTTGAGGTTTGCTGGCTCTTTTGGTCAAGAAACTTCAAATTTGTTAGACTTTCGGGGTTTGCTTGGTTCTTTTGGCCAAAAAACTTCAAACTTTCGGGGGTTTCCCTAGCTCTTCCGCCAAGAAACTTCCGACTTTCGAGGTTTGTCTGGCTCTTTTGGTCAAGAAACTTCAAATTTGTTAGACTTTTGGAGGTTTGCTGGCTCTTTTGGTCAAGGAACTTCAAATTTGTTAGACTTTCGGGGGTTTGCTTGGCTCTTTGGGCCAAAAAACTTCAAACTTTGGGGGTTTCCCTGGCTCTTTCCGCCAAGAAACTTCCAACTTTCGAGGTTTGTCTGGCTCTTTTGGTCAATAAACTTCAAATTTATTAGACTTTCGGGGTTTGCTTGGCTCTCTTGGCCAAAAAACTTCAAACTTTCGGGTGTTTTCCTTGCTCTTTTGGCCAAAAAAAAACTTCAAATTTTCGGGGGTTTGCCTGGCTCTTTTGGCCAAGAAACTTCAAATCTATTAGACTTTTGGGGGTTTGCTGGCTCTTTTGGTCAAGAAACTTCAAATTTGTTAGACTTTCGGGGGTTTGCTTGGCTCTTTTGGCCAAAAAACTTCAAACTTTCGGGTGTTTCCCTGGCTCTTTCCGCCAAGAAACTTCCAACTTTCGAGGTTTGTCTGGCTCTTTTGGTCGAGAACTTCAAATTTGTTAGACTTTTGGAGGTTTGCTGGCTCTTTTGGTCAAGGAACTTCAAAGTTAGACTTTCGGGGGTTTGCTTGGCTCTTTGGGCCAAAAAACTTCAAACTTTCGGGTGTTTCCCTGGCTCTTTCCGCCAAGAAACTTCCAACTTTCGAGGTTTGTCTGGCTCTTTTGGTCAAGAAACTTCAAATTTGTTAGACTTTTGGAGGTTTGCTGGCTCTTTTGGTCAAGGAACTTCAAAGTTAGACTTTCGGGGGTTTGCTTGGCTCTTTGGGCCAAAAAACTTCAAACTTTGGGGGTTTCCCTGGCTCTTTCCGCCAAGAAACTTCCAACTTTCGAGGTTTGTCTGGCTCTTTTGGTCAATAAACTTCAAATTTATTAGACTTTCGGGGGTTTGCTTGGCTCTCTCGGCCAAAAACTTCAAACTTTCGGGGGTTTCCCTGGCTCTTTTGGTCAAGAAACTTCCAACTTTCGGGGGTTTCCCTGGCTCTTTTGGTTAAGAAACTTCAAATTTATTAAACTTTAGTTTTGCTTGGCTCTTTTGGCCAAAAAATTTCAAACTTTCGGGGGTTTCCCTGGCTCTTTTGGTCAAGAAACTTCCAACTTTCGGGGGTTTCCCAGGCTCTTTTGGTTAAGAAACTTCAAATTTATTAAACTTTAGTTTTGCTTGGCTCTTTTGACCAAAAAACTGCAAACTTTCGGGGGTTTCACTGGCTCTTTTGGCCAAAAAAACTTCAAATTTTCGGGGGTTTGCCTGGCTCTTTTGGCCAAGAAACTTCAAATTTATTAGACTTTTGGGGTTTTGCTTGGGTCTTTTGGCCAAAAACTTCAAACTTCCGGGGGTTTCCCTGGCTCTTTCGCCCAAGAAACTTCAAACTTTCGGGGGTTTCCCTGGCTCTTTCAGCCAAGAAACTTCAAGCTTTCGGGGGTTTTCCTGGCTCTTTTGGCCAAAAAACTTCAAACTTTCGGGGGTTTTCCTGGCTCTTTTGGCCAAAAAACTTCAAATTTTCGGGGGTTTTCCTGGGCAAAAAACTTAAAATTTATTTGAAGACAGGGGTTTTTCCTTTTTGGGGCCCTCGAAATACCAAAGATCCCCCACCTTATGATGACTTATCCCAGATGAATTCTGCCTACTGCCGACAAAGAGGCCAAAAAGCGGCCCCAATTTTGCCCCAAAAGACAGTTTTTTTACCGATTGTCCGAGTAGGTGGAGTAGCTGAGGCTTAAGGAGTCCATCGTGACGTCATTTAAGACTTGTGTAATGCGTAATCCCATTGCCCGGAGTTCGGTAAACATGCAATAAGTCTTTCAAGTGTGTAAGTTAGGTAACAAAATTCTCAACAAATGAGACAGTTAACGTTTTTCAGATTCCCACGTAAAGAAACGAAATAAAGCCGGTTTTGACAGCACGTCCCTAATCCGAAGCCCAGATAAAAAGTGTTCGATCGTTGATGAACGGGTAGTGACATATACATTTCATCGGCGCCTAACGGACTCTCCACGTCCCAATAACCTCTTTATCCATCGAATATCTGGATAACAAGTTCCGTTCAAAGAACAAGCCTTTTCAAGATGTTCAACAATCCGTCTAGGATTAGAAAACAGATTTCCTTCAGATTTGTGGGAAATCAAACTTCATGGTTCAGGTAAAGAGCAATTAGCGACATCTGCCTTTTCTTCTAATTTGGGTCAAGGCAGATGCGACAAGATGCTATCAGAAGCCGAAAAAAAGTGTGATCCGAAATTTCGTTGATTGAGGTCAAAGGTTTTGACCTGGACGAAAGTTAAACAGATGCCGAACGCCAGTTTCACTTTATGTACACGACAGTGAGCAGAAAAGAAGTTTCCTAACCTCCCAAAAATGCGTGAGAAATGTAAAAACTTGAATTTTAGGATGTAACGAGCGTAACAAAAGTTTGTTTATTGTGTAATATGAGACTTCATGGTTTGAAATGCGGGAAGTTTTTTTTTCCCTTCAATAATTTACATGATTCAAAGACCATCACGTTCCTCATTTACGTTTTGCGGTATTTAAAATTAGATTCGCTTACGGAAAAAAAATCCTCGTATTTTGTGGTTTTTCTGTACCGTCCATAGAAAAACTGGTTCTATTAAATTTGCATTCAGCCTATTGGCTCGTTTTTATAAAAACAGAGGATCTCAATGTTATTTTTTTTTCTAATGAAAAACCGGCTTAAAAATGGTGAAAGTGAAATTGACTTGATAGCCTTATTTAGCTATTTTTTCAAACCTAAATTTTACACTTTCGACTTAATTAGTGTTTAATTGGTCCAATCCAAGAGAAAAAAAAATGTCTCTGAAATAGTTTGAAAGTGCCACTGTCTGCCGGGTTGTTGCGATACTTCCCATATATCGGAATATCGATATTTTTCTTCCGATATTTGCGATATTTGTACCGATATTTTCCTTCCGATATATCGGTTCATCAGATATTTTATCCGATACGATATTCCTTACCGATATATCGCGATATTTTTACGATATGAATCCGAAAGAAAAATGGGGCAACACACCGATAACTGTTCGAATTTTCCTCGGTCTTTTAGGCTAAAAAAGCCCTTGGGAGTTTTCCTCAGTATTTCTGTTGGTCAAAAGGACCCTTTTAATCAGTTTTTAGGGCGATTTCCCCAAATTAGGGCCCAAAATCACTCTTTAAACCGGTTTTTTGTCGTTTTCCTCGGTATTTCGAACAATAGACACCCTCTTAGCTAAAATTACCACGGTTTTTCGTCCAAAAAACCCCTTGGGCATTTCTTTTTGACCAAGAGAACCCTTTTAATCAGTTTTTACAGAGTTTCCTTAAGATTTTAAGCCCAACAAATCACTTTAGACTAAAATTGTCGGCGTTTATTCGGCTCTGTGGCTGGGAGATAAATTTTTTAGGCGTTTTATTCGGATCTGAGGCTGGGAGATCAATTTTTTAGGCGTTATATTCGGATCTGTGGCTGGTAGATAAATTTTTTAGGCGTTTTATTCGGATCTGTGGCTGGGAGATCAATTTTTTAGGCGTTATATTCGGATCTGTGGCTGGGAGATCAATTTTTTAGGCGTCTTATTCGGATCTGTGGCTGGGAGATCAATTTTTTAGGCATTCTATTCGGATCTGTGGCTGGGAGATCAATTTTTTAGGCGTTTTATTCGGATCTGTGGCTGGGAGATCAATTTTTTAGGCGTTCTATTCGGATCTGTGGCTGAGAGATCAATTTTTTAGGCGTTCTATTGGGATCTGTGGCTGGGAGACCCAATTTTTTAGGCGTTTTACTCGGATCTGTGGCTGGGAGATCAATTTTTAGGGGTTTTATTCGGATCTGTGGCTGGGAGATCAATTTTTTAGGGGTTTTATTCGGATCTGTGGCTGGGAGATCAATTTTTTAGGCGTTTTATTCGGATCTGTGGCTGGGAGATCAATTTTTTAGGCGTTTTATTCGGATCTGTGGCTGGGAGATCAATTTTTTGGGCATTTTACTCGGATCTGTGGTTGGGAGATCAATTTTTTAGGCGTTTTACTCGGATCTGTGGCTGGGAGATCAATTTTTTCGGCGTTTTACTCGGATCTGTAGCTGGGAGATCAATTTTTTAGGCGTTTTATTCGGATCTGTGGCAGGGAGATCAATTTTTTAGGAGTTTTATTCGGATCTGTGGCTGGGAGATCAATTTTTTAGGCGTTTTATTCGGATCTGTGGCTGGGAGATCAATTTTTTAGGCGTTCTATTCGGATCTGTGGCTGAGAGATCAATTTTTTAGGCGTTCTATTGGGATCTGTGGCTGGGAGACCCAATTTTTTAGGCGTTTTACTCGGATCTGTGGCTGGGAGATCAATTTTTTAGGGGTTTTATTCGGATCTGTGGCTGGGAGATCAATTTTTTAGGGGTTTTATTCGGATCTGTGGCTGGGAGATCAATTTTTTAGGCGTTTTATTCGGATCTGTGGCTGGGAGATCAATTTTTTAGGCGTTTTATTCGGATCTGTGGCTGGGAGATCAATTTTTTGGGCATTTTACTCGGATCTGTGGTTGGGAGATCAATTTTTTAGGCGTTTTACTCGGATCTGTGGCTGGGAGATCAATTTTTTCGGCGTTTTACTCGGATCTGTAGCTGGGAGATCAATTTTTTAGGCGTTTTATTCGGATCTGTGGCAGGGAGATCAATTTTTTAGGAGTTTTATTCGGATCTGTGGCTGGGAGATCAATTTTTTAGGCGTTTTATTCGGATCTGTGGCTAGAGAGATCAATTTTTTAGGCGTTTTACTCGGATCTGTGGCTGGGAGATCAATTTTTTAGGCGTTTTATTCGGATCTGTGGCTGGGAGATCACTTTGTTAGGCGTTTTATTCGGATCTGTGGCTGGGAGATCAATTTTTTCGGCGTTTTATTCGGATCTGTGGCTGGAAGATCAATTTTTTAGGCGTTTTACTCAGATTTTCCTTCTTTAAACCTTATTTTTGAACGTTTCTCGATCTTCCCTGTTTAAAAAACTCTTTTTTTTCTCCTCCATTAGACCACCGAACAGCCCAACCAGTAGAATTCCTAAAGACAATAGTTTTTAAATCTGTTCCAACCATTAGAACTCGATAGGTAGAAAATCGTGATACAAATTGCCCTCATTTTAAAAAAGATAATGTTCATAATACTTTTTCTAACGTACTCCTCCCGAGAAATAACAAGACGATAAAATATATGAGAATCATGACCTGAAGAATGGCGACTCTTCAAAAGCGACTTCCTGTCATTATTTTTCAGGGTTAACCAAAAAAAAGTTAAATAATTTCTTAAAAAAATATAATGTTTCAGTAATCTAAACCATTGACATTTTGAATTTGACAAGCGAAACCGCAAAACGCGTTTATCCCACAATCTTGTGAAGAAAACGTCAATATGATCTAATTTTCAAATT
This sequence comes from Orius insidiosus, assembly GCA_014119065.1. Lineage (NCBI taxonomy): Eukaryota > Metazoa > Arthropoda > Insecta > Hemiptera > Anthocoridae > Orius > Orius insidiosus. The sequence continues at coordinate 41,006 of JACGAQ010000677.1, read as the reverse complement.
AAACACCCGCATTCCTTGTAATTTAGATTCTTCCACAGCATGAACATCCTTTTTAATTAAAAATAATTGTTCCTCGAGATGCACGAATCAAAAAGTCTGTTAAAAAATGGTTTTTGAAAGCCGCCGCTGAAGAGCACGTGAGGACAATGAGCTTGTAATAAGAGTTGTCCAAAACGCCAGATTTTCCTTTTCTTAAAAAGGAATAATGACATAAAGAACAATAAAATTACCTAGATTTTCCCACAGAACAAAGACTTAATATTTTATCTTTTAAAAATATTAAGTTTGGCATTTCATTCATTTCCTGTCCTCGGGGGATTCCTTAACGAGGTTCCCTCCAAAACTTTTTTTTAAAATACGAAAAGTGGAGCAAAATATAAAAGAAAATTTAGAAAAATTACCTTTTCTTTCGTGTCCCTCCAGTTTTAATTGAAATAAATTATCCACATTTTTGCGCAGAAAAAACACAATAAAATCGGGCCGGTGAATAAAAAGGGGAAGAAAAGCGAAAACACTTTCAGTTTCGGCGTTTTATAAAAGGGGGAGATTTAAAAATGTGTAAATGTGACAACTCCTTTTTTTTTATAAGGTCGAATGTGAACCTACCTGGTACACTTATAAGGAATGACTGCTGTTGCGATGAAGTCTGAGGTTGTAAGTCAGGTGGCGCCACAATCTCCTGGAAGAAAAAGTAAAAGTCAAAGAGTGAGACGGTAAGAAGGCAGCGTCGATTGTTGGGAGTGGTGGAAAAGATGCGACCCGCAACATTTAATTGTCCCGCTCAATTTGTGCAGTTTTTTTTTAACGATATAAAAACGCGTTTCGATCCTTTCTCATAAATAGCTCATACCGACACTCGCTTAAGACCGTATACAGAGTCAATTCTTAAGAATCTCTTAACAAAAAAATTTTCTACTAGACAATGGCATCGTTAGCGTGATTTTTAACCTACCTAGCATGGTAGCGTTCCGCCCGGCTGAAAAAACGCGAGGGAAATTTTTTTGGGGCGTTCCCTTCGATTTCGGCCAAGAAAACACAACCAGAAGGGCGTTTTTCTCGTTTTCTGGTCGAGAAGAACCCGCAACTAGCTGGCGTTCGCTATTTTGACATGGTGCGGCAGGAAAACTTACTTTTTTGAATTGAGCGCACGGAGCAAGGGAAGGTCGGAGAGAGGTGGAAATGGGCACATTCGAAAGAAGGGTTCTTAAAGTTTTTTTTACGAGCTTTGCCTGTTTCCGTCATGCGTTAACACGGGAGCAGCGAGCGTTCGCCGTAGAGGCCTATTTTTCAAACGGTCAGTCGATGGTCGCCACCCAACGTACTGCTTCAATATTGCTCCCGGAGGTCCAAATCCGTTCGAGAATTCGATTCTGACGTTGGTAGGCACATTCAGAAGGATGTGATTGGCAGAGGATTGAAGTGGTTCCGTACATTGGGTGGCACCACCGACTGACCGTTTGAAGGCCTCTACTGCGAACGCTCGCTGCTCCCGTGTCCAACGCATGACGGAAACAGGCAAGGGTCGTAAAAACTTTAAGAACTCCTCTTTCGAATGTGCCCATTTCCACCTCTCTCCGACCTCCCCTTGCTCCGTGGCGCCCAGTTAAAAAAAGTAAGTTTCCCTGCCGCACCCTGTACTTAATGATTCTTTCCAAATTCTAGTTTCCTTCAGTTTTCGCAAACCCATTTTGGTAAAACGTCTTATTTGCCAAAGGAGCAGAAGACGATCGAGAAGGACCGAAAGACCTTTCATATTTTTACAATGGAAGAAATCTAGTGAATGGGAGCTACGGGACGTGAAAGGGATTTCTACAGCGTCTTCCTCAGTTTTTTCGCCGAAGAAATTTTTGGAAGTTTACTCTGATTCTTTTGGCCAAAAAGTTTGGTTTTTTTCCCTCTTTTTAGTCGAGAGCACACGTTTCACCGCGTTTTCCACAGTCTTGCTTGACACTACCCCCAGATTTTAGCTGTTGAGTTTTCTGCAGCACTTTTCAATTTCAAACAAAACATGTGTTAAATGATTTTTTTATTCAGTTTGAGATTCCTGTCTGGAGAGAAGCTTCGATTAGTTGGACGTAGCGATGAATGGTGTCTATGTCGAGATATTGAGGGGAGCGTGTGTGTTTTGGGATGCCATAAACTTGAAGATTTTCATCGGAATAGTCGAGGATTTTCAAATCGAACATGCGTGACTCCATGACTCGTTTGTCCTCCATAATTTTCCAATGTCTGCTCCCTTTGTCTTCTTCTTGCTTACCCCTCATTTTGAAAAAGCCTTTCGCGAGGATGAACGCGAGTCCGATCAGCGCCATTTTTTTTACAGAAAGCGTCTCGTTGAAGAAGACTCTTCCGATCAATGATGGGATCACTGCCAAACGATTCAGAAATAAGAATTTTGACAATCTCAACATCACTGTTTGAATAAATCGGGCTTATATCTTCGGCATGCGATGGCAAAAAACGTAAAAAAGGAAGACGGGAGATTTTTCGAAAAAATAAAAGGAGATGGTGTTCCCAGGGTATCATCTCGCTCATCATCTCGAGGCAGTTGATGGCGATGAGTCCGCCGATCGGCTCAGTGTTCAAGACGGGAACCAGAGAAGATTCTTCCTCCACAAAACTGATGGCCAAACTTAAGAATATGAATGACGTTTGAGGAACGACCTTCCATTCAAAATTTTGGACGAATTTCACCAAGAATCTTCTTTATACCCCGGGGGAATACACGACTATATAAACGGTCTTACATTGCGGACATTCGACGTTTTCACCTTCGTTTATTTTCTCGTACATGAACCTCAGAAGACAATTTTGATGGACCCATTCTACCGTCCCTTTACATCTACACGGGCGCCTCCACACGTCCGGACTCTCATTTTCCGTCTCGTAGCAAATCCAACAGTGCTTCATCTCTTTCATCTCCCCGCGTTCAATCAATTCTTCAAAAAGGCTCCTTTCAGACTTGACATAAAAGACGGACAACGTTTTTCTCAATAAAAACGACACGTGCTGAAAACGAATGAACGATTTTTTCGAACGTACTATCGGGCATGTTCATAATTTTGACGTGTGTGGAAAATAAAAAATTAAAACATGTGGGAATATAAAAAATTTCGGGAAATCAATCCTTTTTTTTTTTTTTAAATAAATCCTGCATCAAGGCTATTGATCAGCCAACTATCAAAATGGCGTGGGTATACGGAAGAATAGACCTTTTTTTTCCTACATTTCCCGTGAGGTCTTTTTTCTTGTTTTAAATCGATTATGACAAAAAAAAAAAAGCGAAAAAAATTTGAATTTAAAAACCAAGGAGTGTTTATTTTTCAGAATGAGCCAAAAGACGGAGGGACGGACGGCCGGCACCACAGACTACTTCATGATCGGCAAAGATCCAAATTTGGACAAAAGAATTGAGGCGCTCCGGGTACGAAGGGCGAACTCGACAAAACTTAGTTTCGAGATATTTGCATTTTAAAGTTTTCTGTTAAGGGCGAACTCGACAGAAAAGTCACTCTCTGGAATTTTCGTGGCGAGATTTTAGATTTTATAGAATCATAGAGGAAAGGGTTTTTTTTTTTAAATTTTCTAATATTTTTACGATTATTAATTCACAAAATGTATATATATTTTTATTTCGTGGCGGTGAGCTGTTCCAAGAGGAGTGGGGCACCCGGAAAAGGAGTGGGGGTAGTGGACTAGGATACGAGTTCGCCCTTCGTACCCGCTCGGATATCGCAGTTAGAGCTTTGCCGCATATCGGTTTTTACGTATTTTAAAGGGAAAAAAGGGCAAACTCAATATAAAAATTACATGGGTGTATTCTTCAAAGGTCTAGAATCTGAAAATGAAAAAAAAAAATTTGTCCGATGTCGAGTTCGCCCTTCGTACCCGGAGCGCCTCAATTGAAGAAAATAAACGGCAAAATGGGGAGTTTCTGGTGGGAAAAAAATCTCAGTCTTCCCAATTTTTCAACCATATTGATTTTGGTCGTTTTTCTCAACCTTTCTGGTGAAAAAACTCCCTTTCCTACCTCTTAGGCCGTTCCTGTGATATTTATTTTTCTGGAAAACCGAAATTATGGTCAAAAATGTTAATTTACAGCTTAAAAACTTCAACAATAAGGAGGATAGGCGGATCGCGGTAGCTTGCAGTCACGCTAACACTTATTCTATTCCCAATTTTTTGTGGCCTACGACCTAATGACTAAACGTAATAGCTTTGTTCCAACCGTAGTTTGAAACTCCTGGAGCATGCGCAGAAGGATTTGCACTTCAGATTCGGTCCTTCTGCGCAAGCTCCAGGAGTTTCAAACTGAGGTTGGAACAAAGCTGTACATACCGGTTCTTGGACGACATGAATCCCGTTAAGGTTGTCTTCTTCATTCGCATTATTGTTACACGCGTTTTTATTGTTTTGAGGCTGAGTCGTATTATTGAGCGTCTCACGGTTTATCGCCTTCGACTGTATCTTCCTCTGAAATAAACAAATAGCATTACAAAAGAGAAAATTTTCAAAAAACACGGAAAAAAAAATTTATTTCAAAAAGAAGAAAAATAGAAAGTCAATTCACACTAAAGAAGCTTAATTGAAGTAATTATCAAACAAATGAATATTAATATAATTAATCAAGGAAAAAATGTTATTAAACAGGTCGAAGTAGGGGGAGAGTTAAGAAAACGGTAAAAAGGAAAGAATGGGAAAAACCTCGGTCATCAAACTCGTTACTTTTTTTTTTTTCTCGCAGGTTTTTAATTACGCTAGACTATTTTGGGTAAAAACTACACCTAGGAAGACAACAAAAAATCCATTTAACACCTTAGGAATAAACGCTTATTTTCAAAACGGAAGGAGACACTTGTCTGGCAAGGGCGGATATGAGTCTTCCCCTTTTGTCATCCTGTCTTCTTCACCAAAATCAATTTTATGAAGAAACAAAAGAATATAAAATTAATCGATAAAGTTCAAATCGCAAGACAGGCAGAGACTAATTGGGCGTGAATAGCCAAAGTTTCTCCCTAATAACTTTTTAAAAAAATAATTTTCATACAGGATGTTCCGACTAGAGAGGACCAGTAACTTTACGGCTTTTTAGTCCTAAAAAATTTAAATGTAAACCCCCTTGTATGGGGAATCTACTCCATTTGGCAGATTTTGATTGTGGTGTACAGGGTGTCCCAGAAAAACACCAAATTTGATATTTTAAATGGGAATCCCATTTTTTATTTAAGATTCGTAATCTAAATTGATTTGGCTCTTCAATGACCTTTTTGGACATCTTTAAAAAATTCCAAATTTAGAGTTTTTGGTCTAAAATCCTAGGACCCAAATTCAAAATTCGTTGCATTCAATTGAGGCGCTCCGTGTACGATGGGCAAACTCAACATCGGACAATTTTTTTTTTTTTTTTTTTTTTTTTTTTCATTTTCAGATTCTAGACCTCTTGGTGAATACACCCATATAATTTTTATGTTGAGTTCGCCCTTTTTTCCCCTTTAAATACGTAAAACCGATATGCGGCAAAGCACTAACTGCGATATCCGAGCGGGTACGAAGGGCGAACTCGTATCCTAGTCCACTACCCCCACTCCCTTTCCCATTCCAGGGCATGACTTTTCTGTTGAGTTCGCCCGTAACATAAAACTTTAAAATTAATGCGAATATCTCGAAACTACGTTTTGTTGAGTTCGCCCTTCGTACCCGGAGCGCCTCAATTTTTCGTCAAAAAACAAGGGGGTTTACATTTAACTTTTTTTTTCTAGGACAAAATTATAGAAGTTATACAGGGTGGTCGATCTAGTTGGGGAAAAAATTAATACCAAAAAAAAAACAGTAAAAATGACCTAAGTAAAAGTTGATTAAAATTGAGCGTAGAATCTATTAAAAGCCCAAAAACATGGGGTTCTCATTTAAAATAACGAAGTTGGCACCGCTGTATACCAAAACAAAATCTACCAAATGGAGTCGATTCCCCGTCCAAAAACAAGGGGTTTACATTTTCCTTTTTTTTTTCTAGGACGAAATCCTTTGCCGTAAAGTTTTTGTTTCTGTTTTCATGATTTTCTTCCTGCTTTACTAAAGCTCCCCTTTGCTTATTTTGTCTAAAAATTGTTGGAAAATAAAAAATAGAACTCCCAAGTTCTCTACTCGTTCCTTCATGAATGGGCCTGCCTCAATACCTTCGGCTTCTTCGTTTCCGCCATATTTTAAAAGCTACAGCGAAAAAAAAAGGGGTTAAGGAGAAAGAAAAAAGAAGTCCAATTATTTAAAAACCATGTCTGAAGCCAAAGACAGTCTTGCCACAAATTACAGGTCTTTCTTTTTTTTCGACCTCTCGCCCTGAGGTTGGTAACTTGTTAAGTGTTAAAGAAAAACTTTTTTCACCGCAAAATTTTCTGAATAAAGGAAAAATCTTTATTCTGAGGGAAAAAAACCTTGAATGATTCTTAGAATTTCTGATTTTTGGCCTAAGTCCATTTTTTCATTTGAATTCTAGAAGGGCGCATTCAAATCTCCAGCCTTTGCTTAGGGATCAACATAAAAATTTGTTAAAAATAATGTTTTAGATAAAATTTACTTTTTTAAAGAATAATAAATTGCAAATTATTATTGTAATACCTAAATATAAATTTTTAATCATAGTTTAGTGATTTACCTTGACGTAGAGGTTGACGACGGTGTTGTAGAGATGTGCGTCCATCACTAATAAAACTTAAAAAGTCACTAATATAAAAATTTTTCACCGGGGGAAAAAAGAGCTTCTTCCAACTTAAGGGGCTTCCGTTACGGGCGGAGGTTCGAGAAGAACTGAAGCTTGACATGAGTCTTAAGGTAGACAACGGCCGGAAGTCAACCACGGCCAGGGATTAACTTACAATCTGAAACTTTACTAAATACCTATATAATTATTTAAATTAATAAACAAAAATGCAATTTTTTTTTCAATCCTCATTTATATACTGGGTGTAGATTACGAATCTGAAATTAAAAAATCGCCCTCGTTACATTCTTCTTCACTGGCTAAAGAAATTTGTGTGAAAATCGGTTGAAAACTGTAAAGTGTCCGGAAAAAAATGCTACGGACGGCCGGACGGCACCACAGACAAAGTTGAGATCGGTAAAGATCAATAATCGGACCCTCCGGGGTCTGGAAGACCCTTCCCCTAAAACCCGACGTCGAGGGTATCACATAACTTCTTTAAAAATGGGGGTTCTCATTTGAAATAACGATGTTATGTTCAGTTTTTGGCACCCTGTATATCCAAACGCATTTTAAACTACACCGTCAAATTTTGATTTAAATTAAGGGGGTTTATATTTAACTTTTTTTTCATAAAACCACTTTTTAACGCTCTCCCAGACGTTTCTGGACACCCGGTATATAGCCTGATTTTTGGCACCCTTCCATTTTTTCGTCCTGCCAATCTGGATTTTTTTCACAGTTTTTTTACTTGAAAATAAATAGGATTAAAATTTAAAAACTATAATTCGTAGGGTATTATTTTAAAGCAGTTTCGCCCACAGGAAGTGAAAAGAGGAAACGGAACCCCCTGAGTTTTATCCCCCAGCTTCCCCATTTTTTGTGTGTCTCCAACCCTAAAAGGGCGCCACCTCGCACTCTTTTTATAGTTAGAACATCGAAAGAAAAAAAAGACGTTGAAGACGCTTTGAATATTAATGAATATTGAAGAATTCAAGTCACGGCGAAGACTCCTGAATGCCAACAACTTAAAAACAGACGACAAGAAAGGTTTCATTTGTTATAAAAGCTTTCTTTCCCATGGGGTTTAATTACAGGGGTAACAATTGCGACCTATATAACGTCAAATGAACGGCTATTAAATAAATATAAGCTCTTTTCTGCTCAACTCAATGGAAATACTGTGTCAAGTTACAAAATTTTCTTCGTAAAAAAATTTTTTTGGATTTTCATTCTCCAGCGGTTAAAACAACTACCTCTTAAGTGAAAAAAAAAAATTCTGAATTTTAATTTTTTTAATAATAAAACACAAATGGGTACATAATATTGCTATAAAAACATAATAGTTACTAAATTGATTTGATCAATACAGAACACAACGGCTTAACATTAACAATAAAAGCTATCTAAGGAAGAAAAAAAATTATTGCACAAAAGGAACCAATTAAATTTCGTCATCTGAGAAGTTATCGATATAACAGAAGCTGAAACGAGCGCACTGTCGCTGAGGACGAGCGGAACCTCCGTGGCTGTCAGCCGAGTAGTTGATCGGAGAATCCGTCTCGTTTGCACCGACAACGTTTGAATAGCTTACACTTTGCGGGGAAGACGAATCTTTGAAAATTTGTCTCCTATAAAATTAATTTTAAAAAAGAATTCAAAATGTAAATATCCTTACTTCATTCTGTTCTTCTTCTTTTTTCTCTCCTCCAAATTGTTTGCTCTAAATATAAAATTTATTCATAAGTAAATAACAAAATGTCCGTTTGAAGTTGTCACACCTGTTTTCTGTGACGTCATTTCATGGTTAATGCACAGTATAGGTTACACGATTGAGGTTAGGAACAAAAATAGTCCTTCAAGTTGCTTTATTTTTGCAAAAACACGAATTTGAGCTTCCTCTGGCGCAAAATATTTATTTTTCTTACAAAAAGATGGGGGAAAGTTTAAACATAGGCTGTCTGAAAATTTAAGAGGAATAATAATGAGTTAACAGCTTTCATTTTTAACTGACATCCTTCATATTAACTGTGGCGAATGTGAAAAAAGTGGGAAAAATCCCTAGATTTATAAAATGGAATGAACCAATAGGAACACTTGTTTTATGTATGATTTATTGAGAATCTTAATTCTATAAACATAGAAACACAAGCATATTAGTGCATCTATGAAAAACTCATTCTGTTATTGACAAAACAATTTTTTTTTTTAAATCTAAGGGTTAAACAGTAAAGTTTTAAGCTTGCACTCTAGAACTTTTCTTTTCCAAAGCCATGCTAGGAAGCTCTCAAGTTTCTACTTAGTATACGTACCTTTTTATTCTTGACGTCCAGAGAGCCAAAATAGCAAATTTTCCAACAAAATTTAAGAAAATTTGGACTCACAATTGGGAATTAAATTTGTTTAAAAAAAATTAAATTTAACTAATTTTTAATTTTATTATAAATACAAAGAAAAATAATTTGTCTTATACAGGAATAATTAAAATAAAAAAATTATTTATAGTCACCCTAAAATGACAAGACCGCTTCCAATTTTCGCATGTTATCATGCAAAGTAACTGTAAAAAAACATGAAATAAAAAAATAAATAACGAACTAAAATTTTAGGGAAAAAATATTTACAACTTGTGCTTGAGGGGAGGAAAAAAAAACATTTTGTGTGTTATTGAACAGTTAGTGATGAAATCCCGTAAACTACAGAAAAGCAATTTTTAATATTTGTTTTAAAATGGGATGTTTCTAAAAATTTTGATTTAAAAAATTCATGCTTATTTTACCTTAGATCCCCAGGTGTTTGTAAAATAAAATGTTTTCATCATTTGAGTGCATAATTTTCAAAAAGCGACGTTGATTAGCTTTTAAAATGAAAAGTTATGCAGCAACATGCAGCATCATGCATAAAATAGGTTTTAAAAAAATTACCCTGGCATAAATTCTGTATCGGAATTTCCATCTTCTTCTTCAAGAGCAGCATCGTCATCAACTGTTTAAAGAAATTTAGTAAAGGATTTTTGGACAAAAAATAGAAAAACAAACCGAGTTCTTTTTTCCTTCTTGTGTACGCTCTTTTGGATGTGACAGGAGGTTGGTCGGTTTCACCGTGAACCAAACTGCTTCTGTATAAAACTAAAGGTTGCCAATCTTCACCTCGGCTTGACGGCATCCCCATAGTGATTCTCCGGTCCAAATAATTCAAACTAAAAAAAAATTAGACTTTTTTTTTTTATTCTTGATAATACTTACACCATGCGTTTATCTTGTTTTAGAAGTTTGTTTGTGAATTCTGTGAGAATTTCAAGGAATGGAAGGTTCGGAGGAGGACCAGTGGGGTCCTCGACGCAATCGCCAGGAGCGACCGCGAATAATATGCCTTCGCGGTGAAGGACTGTGATCGCTTCACGGTTTCTGACGGCATCAGGCCGAAAGACAACGCAAAACGTTTCGCCAATTCTTTTAAGCTTGTGAAGTCCTCGATAGTCCTAGAAAGACGTATACCACGCATTCCCTGCTGCAGTTCTTTAAATAATGAAGTCAAAGCAGCCATCATAGTTCGAGCACAGTTCACTTTATTGATCTCTCTAGCTTTTCCAACTGTCGTCTTGATTATATCACCATAATCATTATAAGACTAAAAAGCATTTGATAAAACATTAAGACTCTTCATATTCTTACTTTCACATAATGTTTAAAAACATCAGCAGCACATGTCGTCGGGAGAATACTGTAGACGATGAGTTTGCAGTATGAAGCCAAAAAGTTTCTTCTTTTGTGCAACTCGGCAATTTTAGAATGCTCATCAAGCTCTTCTGTAAAAAAAAAAGTGAAAAAATTTCTAATACTATCTAAACTCAGGAGGTATCAAGCAATCGCTAAAAAAATTGGGAAAAAGTTATTTCTTCATCTATAAATCAAGTAAAAATGACTGAAATACTATAGAAAACAATCATAAACTGTGTTTCTTGAGCAAAAAGCTATGGAAAATTCTTGAGAACCCAATAAAACTGGTGTTTCTTAACAGGGTTCCCAACAAAAAACGCCCAAAAACCCAATATATTTACCATCTTCTTCATATGTAAAAACTGTGTGCTGGATAAAATCAATGAGCATGTTCTGAAAGTCTTTATCCGGCTCATAGACAAGCCCTCCCAATGCTGGGTGGTTGTTTGTATACAGCTGGTTGCAGAAAACAACCAAAATGTCGCAAACGACTAAATACGCCTGAAAAAAAGGCAAAGTTCAATTATTAAAAAATTTTTGTTGAAATACCTCTTCTTTGTAAACTTGACTATGTTGCTGTACAAGCATCATTTTCATAACATCCATGAATAATACAAGCCTCGATTTAGTCTCGACTATCAAATCTTCAGTTGGGCCGCCAGCATCAAGAACTTCTGAAATCCGATGGAGATCCCAAAGAACAGCAAAATAGCATGCAGATATTGAATATTTCACCGCCTAAAATATAAAGCCATATTAGATTTTTTGGATATTAAACTTACTTCTTCAGGTAAGGAAGTGACTCCATCTTTGGCTTCTTCAACATCCTTAAAAAGAGAGGCCCAAATCGACCAATTTCCGAGATTGTGGCATGAATAGAAAATTGAAACTTTCTTCAAACTATTGACAACATTGTAGGTTTCATCATCATCAGGTGTTTCTTCCTGTGGCATTCAAAATAAATAAAAGAACATCAATTTTTATAAAATTACCCCTTCAATTAATGAATTCCATTCATCCATGGCTTCTTTATATTTATTGACGACAGAATCGATTAAAGCGCTTCTTTGTACATTGCACCGAGTAAAAATGGCGAATCCTTCAGTGCAGATGTACTCAAGAGTTTTGGCGCAAGTTTCAAGGACTTCGGTGTCGTGGTGTTTTTCAGTTATCGTTTGTATTTTTTTCAGTAGAAGGTCCAAATTCTGAAGAAAAATAAAGAATACGCTAAATTATGAATAACTTACAGCTTCTTGTCTTGATGATGTGTATATTTCGAGATCGAAATGTTGAGGGATGCTTAAAAGATTAGTGAGCTTGTCCGGATCTGCGCTGAATTTGTCCAAAAGAAGAGGAAGTGCAGCGATGAAATGTTCGGTCAGTTTTTGTTTGTCGTCTTGCACTTGTTTGATTTCCTTCACTGAAGGCATCTTTCGGTTTGGTCCTCTGCCGACAGGTGCGTCACCTGTTGCTGCTTGTTTGACGCAGCAAACCATTATTTCGATCAAAGACGTCTCTTGCCTATCATCCAATGCCTCCTCATTTGGACCAGGTTCTTCAATCAGCAAATCCGTCATGCATTCCCAATCTTTCATCATTGCATTGCTCTCAATCAGCGAATCCACAAGGTACGCACCATGCTCGTGTAACTAAAAGTAAAGAAAACTGTCAAACGCTTCTTAAGGATGAAAACGCCCGAATATATAGTAAAAAGGGTGTTTCTGCAGCTCCTAGAGCAAAATACGGCGAGAAACAGGGTTCTCACACACCCAGTTAGATAACTTACACAATATTACCAACTTACCTCAGATTCGATAAAAAATTGAACAAGATCTCGTATCAAAGGGGTATTCGGCAAACGTTTTTTGCCTCTTTTGGTCCTCTGTCCAGTAGCGACTTCTTCAGGGACGAAGAGTCGCTCGTTTAAAAACTCACCAGCAGCTTGAGCGACAGCACGATGGGAAGAATAAACAAGTTCATAAACATGTTCACAATCTTTGTCAGTCAAAATATCTCTGTGGTGCCTAAAATTTGTTTTATAATAAAGAAATTTTTGTGTATTTTACTTTAAAATGCTGATGACAAGACGGACGGCTTGTACGGCAACATCGTATTCTTTATCCAGCGTCATTGATACGATTCTATCTTTGAATTTGCTGGTGAACAACTCAAGTTTTCCTTTAAGTTCTTCAGAAGCATAAAGGGGCTGAAGAGCCTGCAAACATTTTAGACGGACTTCCCCAATTTTGTCGTGAAGGGTCCACCCAATGTATTTGAGGTAAGAATCATCCAGGAAGTTTTGATGGAATTTTTTCATCCAGACGCCGATTTCAGCCATACATATGGCCCTGATTTCTGGTAAAGTGTCCCTAGAAAAATGAAATGGCGATCACATAAAATGGCTCTTTTGTGACGTTAAAACGCCCTTTTTTTGGCTAAATTTCATGAAAATCAATTTACCGATATCTGTGGACGAAGACGGATTTGAACATGTATGTAAGCATGTTTTTTATTTCGTCCATGTTTTCTTCAAGTTCTTGACGTTTGATGAGAAGCGATTCTAATCGATCGCTGGCCCTTTTATCTCTCGCTTTTTGCCTTTCTGATTCATATTGACGTTGAGTATTGTCCAAATTGATCGAGACGACCAAAGCGACATCTACTAAAGCAGTCATCAACTTCATCGCTGCCAGAGTCGCCGTATGTCTAAACGCTCGAACTTGAGAATCGGAGAGACCGGTCAAAAGCGAAATTATATTGTCCATCAAATATTGATCGTATATGATCGAATATTGACACTGTTTGACCAGTTGGGCGACAAAATCGCAGAAATTCGTTCGAAACTTTTTCCACATCTGCCCACTCATATCAACGGATATTCACCGCTTTCTTCATCGAATTCTTCAGTCATTTTACGGATGATCGCCGCATGTTCCATATTGGTCGCCATCGCTTGCGTTATTTTTCCTTTACAACCGGAAGCGTTGATGAAGAACTGCATAAGCGCCAGAAGTGCTGAATCGCGGTTTACTTTATAAGCTTCAATCCATTCATCAACAACAACCTAAAATCCATAAGTCAAAGAAAACATTCAACAATTTTTTTTTACTTGTAGCGAAGTTTTAGCCTGTTTTATAATAACATAAAGAGTACTATCTTCACCACTTTCTGCATAGCTTTTACGCCCAGGTCCACGTTTTCCTCTCCCTTTAGGAGGTGAGTCTTCAGTATATTTTTTTGTTGGAGCCGACGTCATTGGTGGAGGAGGAGGCTGATGTTGATCTAGAATGATATTATAGAAACAAAAAAGATAAAATAATTTATACTTCTTAGACGAGATCTTGTAATTCTGCCAGGCATTGGGGATTCCTCGAAAGCTCCATGAGCGTCTGTTGGCTCATAAGGGTATCTTCACCTCCGCTACTTGGAGCGTCATAAATGGGATGGCTCATTGGTGTTCGGTGTCCGATATCATAATTGTCGTTATAAATATCGTTCATCCTATAACAATTTATCAACAGGCTCTGAAGTACAGCAAAATAAGCAGACTCACCTGTTGTTTATTGGTGTTCCTGGGTCATTGTTATACCCCATGTAAGGAGTGTAGCTATCCTGCATATCATGATGATCAGCAGGTGTCATCGGAGTCATTGGATTTGTCGTATCATATTCTGGCGGAGGAGGCTCGTCCATCCGGATCCTCTTACCGATACTTCTATGCATCATTTTTCGCTAACAAAAAAAGAAACCATCAGAACTTTTATTTACCTCATGAAATTTTTACCTTTTTACTAACTTATATTACGATCAAAATAGAAAATAGATCAAATTATTTTATAGGGTACACGGTAAAACTACATTTGACATATAAAATATCAATTTGAAAGTAAACAAACAAGACGCCGCGCCACCATGAAAATGTCGAGTGGCGAAAGATCAGTGGCCAACCAAGTCAGTGAAATTTCTCTCCGTGAGTTAATCAATCATCGATTAAACTTTTATATTTCTTACAATTCTTAGGCTTATTGAATTTATTTCCTCTTTAATTTAAGAAGAATTTGAAATGAATAGGAAGCTGGGGGATGAAGAGGGAGGCAGAGGGAGGGAGAATTTTTCAGAGAAGAGGGAAAATATTTTTTGGGCTAGCTAAATTAAGCACAAATTCGTTTTCTTAGTATAAATTTTCAAGTATTAAGGTAGAAATAATGGAATTTTTGATAGGGATGTCCCTTTCGCAAGGGGTAAAAGTACGAAATTTCTCCCTTCTAAAATAATGGTTTTACATCAAAAATATAAGGAGTAAAAATCAGACCAACGGTTCCCGGAAAAATGCTACGGACGGCCGGACGGCACTACTGACAAAGTTGAGATCGGTATAGATCCATAATCGATTTAACCTACGGGGTCGGGAAGACCCTTCCAAAAAACCCGACTTGTAGGGTAAAACAATTCTTTAAGGAAGTTATGTAAAAAAGACAAAATGTGTACATTTAAATTAAATTTTCTTGAAATGGGGTGAAAGGAGGGTAAATTAAATCTCCAATATACAAACAGCTACATAAAACATAAAAATAAAAAGATTTCTCTTTCATAATTTGTATTATGGAGGGATGGCGCGGAGCTTCGCGGAATCCTGCTCCTATTCACAGCCTTATGAATCCCATAAACGAATATTTTTTACAAAAAAAATTACTCTATTATTTTTGAAAAGACAAAAGACGATCGAATCAAGAAACATACGGAAGTTATAACTTATAATCTCATTTACGTGTGAGTCGTCGGACATAGAGGTCGAATTTTATTTTTTAACCGGGTTTAAAAAAAATTTAAATTATAAAAAAAAATTATAAATAAATTAAAAAATAGCTTCTGAATTTAAAACGGAAGAAAAATAATTTTGACGTGAAGAAACAAGGCGACAGTGAACTGCGCGTGCGTATTTCCGTTAATTCCTACCCCCCTTTTTTTTTTGCCCCGTTTTCTAGAACGTTCCTCCATTTTGTTTAAGTGTAGGCATCGTTCACGTGAGGTTGTGTCTCCATAAGGTCACACAACCCACTTTTTCTTCTTTAAATCGTAGTTATTCCCAACCCCTAGTTTTACACCCAAAAAAAATTAAAAAACACTAAAAACAAAAAAAAATCGTAAAATTATTAAATAATAAAAAAAATCTTTTTTGTTTTTTGAAAAAAAAAGCCCGCGTGTGAACAACGTGCTCGGAATTTCGTTTTCTTGAATAAGCCAAGATGAATCAAGGACCAGGAGTACCGAACTACCCGATGGCATCTCTTTACGTCGGAGATTTACATTCCGATGTGACCGAGGCGGCCCTTTTTGAGAAATTTTCGACCGCTGGGCCCGTCCTCTCCATCCGGGTATGCAGGGACATGATCACCCGAAGATCTCTCGGTTATGCCTACGTCAACTTTCAGCAGCCTGCCGATGGTAATTTTTTTTTAAATAAATTTTTATTTTAAAACCTTCAACTCCAAGGTCTTGTCGACATTGAAGAAATCTGCAACTTTCTAATTACATAATTAATAAGGGTTTCAATATGCTTCCTCTAAATCTAATTATCTACTAATTAAATTTATTAATCAAATTTCTCAATATGGTGCAAAGAACCAGTCTGTTACTTGAAATGATGACGAAATGCCACGTGTTGACGTATCTTTCCCAGTGATGACGTCATTCAACTTTTTTTTTTCTCAAAGAAACTTGTATTACCCTCCATGAATGGTTTATATGAGTTTATAGGTTTAGATACCGTAGAATTATAAATCAACCGATTTTCCAATTATTGGATTGAATTAATTTTTTAAATAAATTTTGATAGCAGGGAGAAATTTGGCTTTTCTTGCCTTTTCCATATGGTCTAGTTAAAGGACACTCATTTTTTCATTTTTTTCATTTTTCAGAAGCTTTTATTTGAGTTAAGAAAATTTTGGCCGATCACGCCTCTTCCCATTGGTCCGGCTAGGGGAGAACATCATTTTTTCTGCCTTGATACTTAAAAATTTTCAATTTTTTATTGTTGTGGGGAAAATTTGGGCTGCTCCATGTGACCTTGTGGCAGTGTTGCCAGATCGGGGGTTTTCCCCCTAAATTTGGGGGATTTTAGGCTTCGGGGTTTTTAGGGGAGAAGTAGTAGTTAAATTTTAGTTTTTTGTTGTTCTTGTTTACTATCTTATGGTTATTTATTAGTTTATTACCTTGCAAAGTGTATTTAAAACCTTTATTAATAAAAGAAAACCTATCGCAATAATTTTTCTTCACATTATACTTACTAAAAAAATTTAGGGGGAATAGTTGGAAATCTGGGGGGAAAATAAAACCCTTTTAGTCTGGCAACACTGCCTTGTGGGGTCATTACTTCTCTCAGTTTTTTCTCTATCCTTTAATTTTGGCATTTTTCATATTTCTCCATTAAATTTCGTAGATTACAAATCTGAAATAACAAATAAGGGTTCTCAAATAACGAATTTGGTGTCGCTCTGGACACCCTGTATACCAAGATGGGGGGGGGGGGTACATTTAACTTTTTTCTAGGACTAAATGTACCTTAAATATAACCCTGTATATGGATGAATAGTTAGTTTGATGTTAACGGTTTTATTGTGTGCTTACAGCCGAGAGGGCGCTTGATACGATGAACTTTGACATGCTCAAAGGACGTCCGATCCGTATAATGTGGTCGCAGCGAGATCCATCCCTGCGTAAATCGGGAGTCGGAACGTCTTCATTAAAAACCTCGACAAAAACATCGATAACAAAGCTATGTACGACACTTTCTCCGCTTTCGGGAACATCCTCAGTTGTAAAGTAGCCCAGGACGAAAACGGCGAGTCAAAAGGCTACGGCTTCGTCCACTTTGAAACGGAAGAAGCTGCCACTAAATCCATCGACAAAGTCAACGGGATGATGCTCAGCGGAAAAAAAGTAATTTTATATTTTATTTTCTCAATACATTTTGTTTAAAATAATTTTTCATCATCTTGAATTTTTTATTTTTTTTTATTTTTCTCCTACTTAAATGCCAAAGTCGATGTACCTAAATTTTAATGGACTTCTTTTCGCAGGTCTTCGTAGGTAGATTTGTTCCGGGCAAAGAACGCGAGAAGGAATTGGGAGAAAAAGCGAAGCTTTTCACCAACGTTTATGTCAAAAACTTCGGAGAAGATTTCACCGAAGATATGCTCAAGGAGATGTTCGAAAAATATGGTGTTATCACCAGCCATACTGTGGGTAGCATCTTGATCAACATTCCCTTATTTAATTTTTTGTTTTTTATAGATTGTGAACAAAGATAACAAGTCGAGAGGATTCGGATTCGTTGCTTTCGAAGATCCTGAAGCTGCTGAAAGAGCTTGCGATGAACTCAACGGCAAAGAAACACCCGAAGGAAAAGTAAGATATCAGCCAAGTTCAGGATTTTATAATAACTTTTTTTTAGCAACTGTATGTTGGAAGAGCACAAAAGAAAGCCGAACGTCAACAGGAATTAAAGAGGAAGTTCGAAATGCTCAAAATGGAAAGAATGAATAGGTATCAAGGTGTCAATTTGTATGTCAAGAACTTGGACGATTCAATTGACGATGAAAAATTGAGGAAGGAGTTTGGCCCATATGGTACTATCACCAGCGCGAAGGTTATGCTTGAAGACGGCCGCAGCAAAGGTTTCGGCTTCGTGTGCTTCTCTTCTCCTGAAGAAGCTACCAAAGCTGTGACTGAAATGAATGGTCGTATTGTAGGCACTAAGCCTCTTTATGTAGCGCTCGCTCAGCGCAAGGAAGACAGGAAAGCGCATTTGCATTCGCAGTACGTCCAGCGTCTTGCCAACATGAGAATGCAGCAGATGGGCCAGATATTCCAGCCTGGAACAACCGGCGGTTATTTCGTCCCGACCTTGCCTCAACCTCAAAGATTTTACGGACCAACCCAAATGGCCCACGTGAGACCGCAGACAAGATGGGCTGCACAACCACCTGTTAGACCAGCTAGCCAAGCCGCTCCTGCTGGATTCCCGAATATGCAAGGAGGACCGTTCAGAAACGCACCGCGAGCCCCAGCTGCCGGACAGGCCGTCGCCACAATGAGATCGTCTGCCATGACTGCTGCCGCTGCAGCTGCCGGAGGTGGAAGAGGAAATGCTGTCCCAGCCGGTGGAGTTCCCAGAGGTGCTGCGACCAACCCAGCTATGGTCAACCAGGGCCCAACTGCTGCACCGCCGCAAGGCCCACCGGTTTCCGTCTCCGCCCAAGGAAGAACGGCCAACTACAAATACACTTCCAACATGCGCAATCCTCCTCAGCCGATGGCTCAACAACAACCACCGCAAGCTCAACAAGCTGTGCACATCCAGGGCCAAGAACCGCTCACGACTGCCATGTTGACCGCTGCCGGCGCCCAAGAACAAAAGCAAATGCTCGGCGAACGTCTCTATCCGTTGATCAGAGTCATGCACGCCGACTTGGCCGGAAAAATCACCGGAATGTTGCTGGAAATCGACAACGCCGATCTTCTCCATCTTCTCGAGGACCACAGTTCTCTCAAGGCTAAAGTCGACGAAGCTGTTGCCGTATTACAAGCTCATCAAGCTTCCAACAAAACAACTGTACCCTCAGTGAAAAAAGAATAAGCCAACTAGAGGAACACTGAAAACATCCAGATTGACACCTCAAGCTTGATTTACTTTATTTTTTGTTTCCACCCTTTAGAGTATACCCTTTCCCCTTTACAAAAAAAATGAAAAAGAAAAAAAATTACAAAAAAAAATACAAAAAAGAAAAAGTGAACGTTAAAATTGCCTTATTTGAAACCCAAAAAAAAAGAAAAAATTTACAAACAAAAAAAAAATTGAAAAAAAATTAAAACCAAAAACAAAAAAAAATTACAACTTAGAAATTAAGGTTTCTAATTGATTTTTCTTTTGTGGTTTCTTTTTTTTTTTACGTTATATGCCCCTTTTTCACTTTTTTGTTTCACTTCAGATAAATTTCTCGTCTCCAATAAATTGTATTTCATTATTTTATTTCTTTATTCAACAGTTTATCATTTTTTTGTTCTTACTGTAGACTTGAAGTGAGAATTTTTGTTGTACGTCCGTGTCGGCCAACATTCCAAAAACATTAGTTTTTCCAGACACACTTTCATTAGTTAATTACAAGAAAAATAAAAAAATTCTCACTTCATGTGCATTTTCGTTATCTTTATATTGGTTTTTGGGGGCTATCAAAAATAAAAACAGAATAAAAATTATATTGTGTATTTTTTTTCCCCTTTCGCCAAATTAATGAAAAGTTCATACATGATGATGATACATAATATGTAAACCCCCTTCAATGTCTTAGTAGGGTTGATTCGATATGTATTTTATCCGATATTTTTCTAAAATATCGGATGAATGATATATCGGAAGGAAAATATCGGATGAACCGATGTATCGGAAGGAAAATATTGATATTCCGATATATCGGAAGTATCGCAACAACCCTACACTGTTCCTTAGTCAGTGAACAAGAAAGTAACGAGAGCGATTTTTGAATTTCGAAAAAATGGCGGAGATATGCACGTTGAAATTTTAAAAGCTGCGCTGTGGCTGAACCGTTGATCCGATTTTCACCAAATACTCCTTATATTTTTTAATAATTTTTGGTGTTACACTAAACAAAATTTTTTTGTTGGTTTTTTTAGTAGGGAGAAATTTGATGCTTCCACCGTTTGCGAGAGAGGCATCCCTTGGCAGAAAGCCCATTATATCTACCTTGATACTGAAGAACTTGAAAAAAAAAAACTTCCTTTTCCGTTATACTTCCCCTCCTATACGTTTACTTCTCTTTAAGGAAGTTTTCGTTGGAAGCTCTTCAAACGTATTTAGACATGGAAACCTTATTTTTAGAATTTTTTTATACAGTTTTTGCTAAAATTCTGGTTTTAACTCCCAAAAAACCGATTGATTTGTCTCGAAAATAACCGTCGTTTACCCGTGGATTCGCTCAGAATTAATACCAAAATTTTACTTTATTATATTAAAAAAAAATAGATTGTAATTGGCAGAATATTTGTATACTGGGTGTCCCAGTGCGACAGCTCTCGGCGAACGAGGTAACCTGTTTGTGAACAGTTTTATAACCTTTTCAAAGTTGACACATGCGTTCGCTTTATGTTCTATGTTTTTTTACTCCTGAAATCCTTAGAAATTGAATATGAAAGTGAAAGTTTTGACGAGAAATCCTGATGTTTACTTAAGAGAAACTACTCGGGACTTACACAAAGGTATAAATTTTTTAGATATCTCTTCAGTTTATTATCTTTTTTCTTAGTTCCCAGGAATTTCGATCCTGCCCTCCATCCTTTTGAAACTCCCAGAGAATACACGAAAGCTCTAAATTCCGTTAAATTAAGCCGAGTTTTTGCCAAGCCGTTTGTCGGCCAGCTTGACGGGCATCGAGAAGGGATATCGGCTTTAAACAAACACTCTTTGAGTCTCTCCAAAGTCATCAGTGGTGATTACGATGGCGAAGTTCGAATATGGGATTTGCCGACGAGGAAATGCCTTCGTAAAGTTCAAGCACACGATGGAACCGTTCGTGGCGTTTCTTTTACAAAATCTGGCGACAAATTTATCACCATCGGCGATGATAAAACTCTCAAATACTGGAGCGTAGATTCATCCGACAATCTCCCTATTAACACCATCGTTTCTAAAGTACATCAAAACTTTTTTTTTTCTTTTATTTATTTGAATTTCAGACAATGCTGAGTGGGCTTTCATATAGTAACAGACAGAATAAATTTGCGACTTGCGGCGACGTCTGTCAAGTCTGGGATGAAACAAGAAACGAGCCATTAAATTCATTTCAATGGGGAGTCGACAGCGTCCATTGGATCGCTTACAATCCAATCGAAGACCACCTTCTCGGTAAATAGTTATATTATGTAGATTAGTGATTATCAACGGGGGGGGGGGGGGTTACCGCCTCCCTGGGGGCACTGGGAAGTTACGGTGGGCGTTGTGCAAAATTTGGGTGATGGGGGGAAATGGCTAAGTGGCCAGCCATGGAGCGTTAGCGTGAGTCCTTTTTTAAATTTAATTTTTATTAATGCGATAATTAACGCCGCCCGTTAAGTAAAGAGCCAAAACTTATCCGCCCATTAAAAAATTTAACCGGCCCGTTAAGTAAGGGCAAAAATTTAACCACCCGTTAAAAGTTAACCGGCCCGTTAAGTATGTATAGGGCAAAAACTTAACCGGCCCATTAAGTAAAGGGCAAAAACTTAACCGCCCGTTAAATAAATGGTAAAACTTAACCGCCGTTAAAAAATTTAACCGGCCCGTAAGTAAAGGGCAAAAACTTGCCGTTAAAAAATTTAACCGGCCTGTTAAGTAAACGGCAAATACTTAACCGCCCATTAAGTAAATGTCAATACTTAACCGCCCGTTAAAAAATTTAACCGCCCGTTAAGTAAACGGCAAATACTTAACCGTCCCGTTAAGTAAACGGCAAATACTTAACCGGCCCGTTAAGTAAAGGGCAAAAATTTAACCACCCGTTAAAAAGTTAACAGGCCCGTTAAATATAGCGCAAAACTTAACCGCCCGTTAAGTAAAGGGCAAAACTTAACCGCCGTTAAATAAATGGTAAAACTTAACCGCCCGTTAAAAAATTTAACTAGCCCGTTAAGTAAAGGGTAAAAACTTAACAGCCAGTTAAAAAATTTAACCGGCCCGTTAGTGAACGGCAAATACTTAACCGGCCCGTTAAGTAAACGGCAAATACTTAACCGGCCCGTTAAGTAAACGGCAAATACTTAACCGGCCCGTTAAGTAAACGGCAAATACTTAACCGGCTCGTTAAGTAAAGGGGAAAAATTTAACCGGCCGTTTTTGGTCTAAATAATAAAGATTCTTTATTTTTAAGGAACTTGCGCTGGCGATAGAAGCATAGTACTTTACGACACCCGATCTGCTGGGCCTGTTCGAAGCTTACTCTTGCTATGAGATCAAATCAGCTCGCATGGAATCCAATGGAAGCTTATATCTACACAGTCGCCAACGAAGACTACAAGTATTTCACTTTTTAAATTAATTTTTTTTAAATTATTTGTTCATTAGCTTATACACATTTGACACAAGAAAATTATCGACAGCCGTCGCCGTCCACAAAGGTCACATTGGTGCTGTGATCTCCGTCGATTATTCCCCGACTGGTTTAGAAATAGTCTCTGGAAGCTACGACAGGACACTCAGAATATTTGAAAGTGGAAAAGTAAATGTGTAAATTATAAAATCTTTTAATAATTTAATTCAGGCTTTTTCGCGTGATGTATACCATACGAAAAGGATGCAAAGGATTACTAATACTGTTTGGAGTTCTGACGATAAATATATAATTAATTCATCGGATGAGATGAATATTAGAATTTGGAAGGCTAGAGCGTCAGAAAAGCTTGGTGTGGTACGTATTTTAAAAACTTCTATATTTTGTTTTAAACTTTTTTTAGCTGGTCCCACGTGAGAAAAATGCTCTTAAATACAGTGCGGCGTTGACCAAAAAGTTTGAAGCGTTCCCACAAATAAGAAGCATCGCTAAACACAGACATGTTCCAAGATATATACATAATGCTAGTACGCAAATGAGAGATGATGCTTAAGGAGAAAAGAAAGTATGTATTTGTGTTTTTTTAGATATTTACGATTTTTTTTTGTTTTAGGGAGGCCAATAGGCGAAAACATTCTAAGCCTGGTTCAGTTCCACGAGTTTTTGATAAGAAAAAGCCCATTGTTGAAATACAGTAAACGTTTTATCATATTTTTGTTTAATTTCATGGTAAAACCTGGGTAGCAACAATAAATAAGATGTGGTACCTAGAAAAAAACTTTTAGGTGGATGCTAAATTTAGAATTCATTAGCAACGATAGCAGAAAACATCTTTTCAGATGATTTCCATTGGTTAAGAAAATATTGCTTAATAGACTCCCTTGTGATTAGGGTTGATTCGATATGGCCTTCCTTCCGATATTTTATCCGATACGATATTTTTGAAAAATATCATATTGGAAGGAGAATATCGGAAGGAAAATATCGGTACAAATATTGCAAATATCGGAAGGAAAATAACGATATTTCGATATAACGCGATATATATTGTGTGGATGTTATCACATATCACTGACAAGTTTTAAGTTATCCATGTGTTGCCCCATTTTTCTTACGGATTCATATCGTAAAAATATCGCGATATATAAAGTGAAGGAAAATATCGGATGAACCGATATATCGGAAGGAAAATATCGGATGAACCGATATATCGGAAGGAAAATATCGGATGAACCGATATATCGGAAGGAAAATATCGGATGAACCGATATATCGGAAGGAAAATATCGGATGAATCGACACATTGGAAGGAAAATATCGGAAGGAGAATATCGCGATAATCCCGAAATACCGTGATATATCGCGATATATCGCATCGGATGTTAACAGTTATCCGTGTGTTGTCCCATTTTTCTTTCGGATTCATATCATAAAATATCGCGATATATAAAGTGAAGGAAAATATCGGGTGAACCGATATATCGGAAGGAAAATATCGGATGAACCGATATATCGGAAGGAAATATCGGATGAACCGATATATCGGAGGAAAATATCTGATGAAAATATCGGTACAAATATCGCAAGTATCGGAAGGAAAATATCGATATCCAGATATATCGGAAGTACGCAACAACCCTAATTACAAGATCTTTAGGGCCAGAGCGACCCTTTTTACCCAATTTTTGTCCAATGTATGGATTTTTAAGCGAATACTAGAGTACCTCGTTTTCCACTGGGTAGTTTATCAACTCGGCTATTGCTATTTAGGGAAAAATGGCCTAACCAGCAAGTCGTTAAATCAGATGAGCAGTCTTTAAATAGTCAGCTAAACCGTTATTTTTTGACGAGTCAATTTAACAACGTCCAAACTTTCTTCATATTGGCAGCTAGGCTGCCATTGTCACTTTGCAGCCATGGGCAGTTTAGTCAGCTGACGATACATAAATTTCACCGGAATTTTGGGAGACTTTCCAAGCAGCATGCTGGAATTCTTAGCCTTTCAACTAGAGTGACCAGCAAGTTTATGTACAGGGTGTTCCGACTAGAGTGGACCAACAAGTTTATGTACAGGGTGTTCCGACTTGAGTGGACCAACAAGTTTATATACAGGGTGTCCCAACTAGGGTGGGCCAGCAAGTTTATATACATTCTTCCAACTAGAGTGGACCAGCAACTTTACAGCAAGGCATTAGTCCTATACAAATTCATTTATGAAAAGTGCCTCCAAAATTGTCGCTGTGCTTCCAGTTCCCTAGTTTAAAGCCTAATCAGAATAGCAACTCTTTTATTTAATTTTATAAAATGCGACTCTTCATTCATGTATAAAGTATTACGATACTAAGTACGATATTAAGTATTTAGATCATTGAAGTCTCAATTGGTTGGGATATTGTACAAAAGAATGCGTTAGTTTACTCAAGGTGTGGATCGTAGGGAGGAGAATCCCGGCGGCGGCCATTTTTGTTACCATGTTTTGATACCAAAACAAGTCACCAACTTCCCATTCACCCCCGTAACCCGTTCCGTCTGCGTATTACTCGATTCGTCGCAACAACTCAATTTCTCCGTGTTTGTGTCACTTACCTTACGGCCGAATAGAAAAATCTCATAAAATCCTCATTTTTTTTTTAAATCTCTCCTTTTATATCGAAAACAATTTAAAATAAAAATCCAGTGCCCAACCTTCAAAGGAAAACGGACATTTTATTTTACGTTTTTAAAACATTTCCAGTCGGATTTTAAGCAAGTAAGTAATTTTGTTTTATTTTTAAATGGTTTCTGAGTATTTTTTAAATGATTTTTTATACAAGAAATTAAGTTTTTATCGTTTTTAAGTCTTTGAAATGTTGGGTTTGGGAGAAAATGGCGCAGTCGGGAACTGAGCGCCCGATCCCCGGGCCCGAATCCCGCCTTCTCACTTTTCGCTTCTTTCCGACTTTTTTATTTACACTTTTAATTTATTTATATATCATTATCGTAATTTTATTTTATTTCTTTATATAAAGGCTTAAAAATTTAATAATGTTATTTCTCATTTATACGGCCTAAAATAATTTCTTTAAGTAGAAAAACTTAAATACCTATTTCTTCTATTTATAATATAATGCATAATTTGTAAAGAAGTATTTTTCAAGACAATTTTAGACCCTCAGAAATTGCAGGTTTAGGTAGTATTTTTTATACAGGGTGTCACAACTAGTGTGAACCAGCAACTTCACAGCAAAGCATTTAGTACTGCAAAAAGGAGTTAATTGTAAACCCCCCTTATTTTTGACAAGGAATCGGCTCCATTTGGTAGATTTTGGTATACAGGTGTCCTTTTTGTGTAGGACTAAATGCCTTGCTGAAAAGTTGCTGGTCCACTCTAGTTGGAACACCCTGTATATAAACTTGCTGGCCCACCCTAGTCGGAACACCCTGTACATAAACTTGCTGGTCCACTCTAGTTGGAACACCCTGTATATAATCTTGTTGGAACACCCTGTATATAAACTTGTTGGAACACCCTGTGTATAAACTTGCTGGTCCACTCTAGTTGGAACACCCTGTATAAACTTGTTGGAACACCCTGTACATAATGTTGGAACACCCTGTATAAACTTGTTGGTCCACTCTAGTTGGAACACCCTATATAAACTTGCTGGTCCACTCTAGTTGGAACATCTGAATATAACTTGTTGGAACACCCTGTCATAATCTTGTTGGAAACCCTGTATATAAACTTGCTGGTCCACTCTAGTTGGAACACCCTGTAATAATCTCGTTGGAACACCTGTATATAAACTTGCTGGCCCACCTAGTCGGAACACCCTGTACATAAACTTGCTGGTCCACTCTAGGTGGAACACCCTGTATATAAACTTGTTGGAACACCCTGTATATAATCTTGTTGGAACACCCTGTGTATAAAATTGTTGGTCCACTCTAGTTGGAACACTCTGTATATAAACTTGTTGGTCCACTCTAGTTGGAACACCCTGTATATAACTTGCTGGTCCACTCTAGTTGGAACACCCTGTATATAAACTTGCTGGCCCACCTAGTCGGAACACCCTGTATAAACTTGCTGGTCCACTCTAGTGGAACACCCTTTATATAAACTTGTTGGAACACCTGTATATAATCTTGTGGAACACCCTGTGTATAAAATTGTTGGTCCACTCTAGTTGGAACACCCTGTATATAAACTTGTTGGTCCACTCTAGTTGGAACACCCTGTATATAACTTGTGGTCCACTCTGTTGGAACACCCTGTATAAACTTGCTGGCCTACCCTAGTCGGAACACCCTGTATAAACTTGCTGGTCCACTCTAGTTGGAACACCCTGTATATATATATACCTAGGTAGCAGTTTTCTTTTATATTAATCCCAGTAGTTCTTATGGTAAAATATCAAATAACGCCTTTAAATCCATCTAAAATATGTTTTTTTTTTGTGTTTGTTTTTTAGATGTCAAGTTGTAAGAGCTAAAATTAAAGTGGACAAGGGATTGAGAAATGGATTATTTCTGAATGGTGTTCATAATGTAATTAAGTTAAAGGTGACAGGAGCAATGCAGCTCCATAATAATGAAATAAAACGGAATTTCTAACCCGAAAGATCGATTTTAAAATAAATGATGAAAGAAGAAGAAACGACGGAGCAATGGCTCGAGTGGATATGCGAAGCGATCAAAAAGATCAGACATCAAAAACAGCGACCGTCGCTCGAAAGAGTGATCAACGCCATCAAGCTGCACACGCCATACACCGACAACGTCATAAACGCCCGTTTAGAGGATTTCGTCGAAAAAGGGCAGATCCTTAAGATACTAAATAAAGGAAAAGCCTCTTTTAAAGATCCTGGGACATCTCAAAACAGATTCGTTGTTATCGACAAAGAAACAGATCTTGTCAAATAGTTGTGAAAGCGGTCAAAGATTTGGATGCCGGCGATGGAACTCAGTTCAAGCATATCGAAAAATATGTGCCGCAGTCCAATTGTCTGGATGTTAAGCCAGATGTTGATTATCATCTTTACTTAAAGTGTCTTTAAAACGTGCTGTAGAACGTAATTTACTATTACAAGATGGGAAAACTTATAAAGCGTTACCGGATGACCCCAAAAGTCTCAAGTCGCCAAAACTCCCGTCGTCAAAAAAGTCAAACCGGAAGCCGAAAAAGTAGAAGTTATAACTTCTCCGAAAACACCAGGACGTAAGAAGAAAGTCAATGAAGAAACACCAAAGGTATTCACCATACGTTTCAATTTTTTTCTAATGCTTTTTGCAGAAAAGTGGACTTCCGATATGCAGCGAATGCCTGGGACTGCTAAAAGAAATAAACTGGAGCTGAAGAAGCTTTAAGTATTTGTAATGGCTGTGGTGCTAGCATTCATCCATCATGCGCTGCCAAAGGTGACCTCTTTACCGTCCTTATTTCCAAAGGGAACATCTGGCACTGTGAAGAATGCGCTACTTGTACTAAATGCCGATCTACAGACAAGGTATTTAAAATAACTTGTGTTTTTTCTAAAATCTTTTTTAGGTTTGTATATGGAAATGTGGCGCTTGTGAAAGAGGTTACCATTTGGACTGTATGAGTCCTGCGGTCGATAAAAAATCAAAAACTCCTTGGAAATGCTATTATTGCGTGGAAGGGAAACCGGAGAAAAACAGTGACGCTGTGGCTTCTCATCTGAATACTCCGACTACTCCGATGACGTCTCCAAGGAAGCAGAAAAGCCTAAGAACTCAACAGTTGAGAAGTTTAAGGTATTATTAAGCGTTTTTGAGAGATGGTTTATTTATTTCTGTGTACAGCAAAGCCGCTCGAGCTATCGGGAAGAAAGCGCAGAAGCGTTCGTTGAGCATAGAAAGCAGTTCGGAAGATGGTAATGATGAACCCAACCAATCTCCCTCCTACCCAACGTCCTTCCATCCGCCGTCTGGGGGCCGGCGAATCGAAATCAGTGATACAATCTCGAAGGAAAAACAAAAGTTTTTCAGGTGCTCCGCATTTTATAAACGGTCGAATGCGAAAACAGAGAATAGGGAACCGGAAGCTCCGAAAATAAACGCGATCACACCGGTCACACCCCTCACACAATTCCCGCGTCACATCCCCCCGCTTAATCCAAACTCCTCCGAAACTCGAATGCCGTTCGGTTCCGACGACTCGGACGAACCGTGGGGCTTCGCGGCTGTTAAATTCGAGGCCGCGAAAGTCGGTAATGCGAAAGAAAAAGGGCACCGATGGAAGAAAGACGGCACTAAGCATAAGTCGCCGTCAAGCCTTGTCAAATCCGCGGTCAACTCAAAGATACACGGAATCGAACGGAAGAAGTTAATCGCGAAAGGTAGAGCCACACAACGCCTCACCGACGAATGGAGCCGAGAACGCCACAGTGACGGTAAGGATCTTTCACCGGCCCCCAAAAGCATCCTAACACCTCTCTTAACAACAACAAGGTATGGACCATTTTACAACAAGTCTTCTTATTTTGTAGGGATGCCACTTTTCAAAACATCTCCTACAATACTTTATTTCGGCAACTAAAATTTTATTTTGCAGAATATTTCGGTGGCAACCCTACCAACGACGAAATCAATTTCAATTTTTTATATCCATCATCGCTTGTTGTTGCTACGAGAAAAATCCCAGCACCTCAGCCAGGCTCTTAACCTCTCAAATCCTAAATTAATTTGAAAAATTTAAATGCTTTTAAAGCCTGGCTCTCCTAATAACAAAAAGTGCACACTTAACACCATAATTTGGCCATTATCAATTTTTTTTTTTCCGCTGTCATTAACTTTGGCCTAAACTTTCAAACAGGGTGTCCTTGATTCAGACCTTGCCAAAATTTGGCTTTATGCCATCTTCAGAAAAAATGTCAACACCAGGCTTAAAAGTGATATTTTGTAAATTTAACCTTTTATTTGTCATCAGTTTTCAGGCATCCATCGATTTGTAAGAACTTTTTTAAATTTTTGTTTGAAATAATTGAAGACACCAGGTAAGGCGTAGTCATCCGGAGCATGAAAGTTCACTTCAGTTTTAGATTTTAGCACCCCTTTTGCCATAGTGTTTTTGTTTTTAAATTAAAAGATAATGGCCATGCATGATTTTTTTCCTTGGGTGTTAAGTTTGCATCAAGAAAAACGATTAAATATCTAAAATAAACCTTTTTTTATAGCTGCGGCAATAACGAGTATTATTTCAAACGAGTTACCTCCCGGAGTGACTCAAAAAGACTTGGAAACATTCAAGATCGCCCGAGAGAACGCATCCAAGGTATTTCATTTTTATTCATGCTTTACTTTAAGCCCATTTCCAACATGTGTTAAATTAAATGAAAAGAAAGGTATTTTAATTTTTTATTGAAACCTGAAATTTTTATTTTTATAGTTGACTAAACCAAATTTGGCATCGGCTGACCCTGATATTTCTGGATCGGGGACCCTCAGATGCCCCGCATCCATTGAATTTGGCCAACATCACATCCACACGTGGTATTCATCGCCTTTCCCCCAAGAATATGCCAGGTACTTTAATCTCTTTTTTATTCATAAAGGCTATTGAATAAGGGTGTGTGGGATGATTCATCTCCACTAATTTAGAAATTTAGAAAGAAATAAAGAAGTTGTGTTGTGTGCGATGTATTTTCATTCTGATGATTTTTGATCAAATGTTGTGTCCCCCCCCCCCCCCGGGTCGGAGGTGCTGTGTGTCGAAGATGCGTGTGCGGATGCTGGAATGCGAACTGTCGAGCTGTGACAAGGGATGGGCAATATATCGGTGAGCGATATATATCGATGAGCGATATATATCGATATATTGGTGCCGATATATCGGTATTTTGATATACCAGGTGTGTAACTATGAAACCGGAATTCCTTAATAGAAAGTAAATGCTAAGTGTGCACAATTGGTAAAACAGCTTCTCGGGTGACATTTAACTGATCTGCAAGTTGTTGCTGCGTCTGAGTGTCATCTTCATCCAACAGAGCTTGAAGTCATGGTCCTCAAACTTTTTTGGTGGTCTTCCCATTCTTCGTCTTCGACGTCAAAATTTCCACTTTTAAAACCACTCGTAGCATTGTGATTTACCAAGGGCATGGTCACCGTAGGCTTCCACAAGCATTTGATACGATTCGGAAGCAGTTTTCTTTAAGTGATTTACAGAAAATCAATGCTGTCCGCAAATGGGTCTTTCTGGGTACGAACCTCGACATGTTCCGTACAGTCCAAACTTAGCCGTTACACTGAAGCTTGGGTTGTGATGTGTTCATAATCCCAGTCTTATCTTTAAACAACAAAATGGCACTGCTTGCGGGCCAAATATGTTGCTAAAGTTGAAGCTAGGGCTGCCTATAACTGAATTCCGGTTTCATAGTTACACACTGGTATATCGGAGGTTCCGTATAATATAAATGCATATTTTGAACGTTAGTGCATAAATTATGCATGAACGAAATATTAGAAAAATAGTCAATTGCGACATTTTTGACCAAAAATCGCCTTTTTTAAAGGAATTTTGACCAAAAATCACCTTTTTAAAGCAGTCTTTTTTTAAGGCGTTTTTGACCAAAAACGCCTTTTTTAAGGCATTTTTGACCATAAATCACCTTTCAGTCTTCTTTATAAAGGCATTTTTTTACCAAAATCGCCCTTTTAAGGCAGCCTTTTTAGGGCATTTTTGACCAAAATTGCCTTTTTAAAGGGCATTTTTGACCAAAATTGCCTTTTTTTTAAAGGGCATTTTTGACCAAAATTGCCTTTTTTTTTAAGGGCATTTGACCAAAATTGCCCTTTTTTTGGGCATTTTTGACCAAAATTGCCTTTTTTTAGGGCATTTTTGACCAAAATTGCCTTTTTAGGGCATTTTTGACCAAATATTTTTTTTAGCGCATCAAAGTCCAGCATCCGTACACGCATCTTCACATGCATCATTGCTAGATACACAGCCCTTCTTTTCTCCGTAGGGGGGTGTTGTGGGTACATATCATCGCGTTAATTCTAACACCGGACAAGTCATTTTTCCAAGGTTTTCAGCAGAGCCAAAATACGGATTAATTTCTCATTTGAATCAATGCA
Organism: Orius insidiosus; assembly: GCA_014119065.1. Classification (NCBI taxonomy): domain Eukaryota; kingdom Metazoa; phylum Arthropoda; class Insecta; order Hemiptera; family Anthocoridae; genus Orius; species Orius insidiosus. Next base: position 9,410 of record JACGAQ010000677.1, on the reverse strand, counting down.
TTACCTGTTGGCTAAATCGTGAACTACGTTTTCTGTTGATTATAGGGTTAAACTGCCAACGGAATTCGATCACCACAAACTTTACCATCAGAAACAATGGCTAACTCAAAACTGACAAAAATGACTTGTCCGGTGTTAGAATTAACGCGACGATATATCGCGTTGGTGATGATATCACGATCTGAGTCAAATAAATCACATCACACACACATTTCTTTCTATAAATTTTAAATTGTTGGTGATGAATCATCCCGCAGGTGCATTTTGGCCCTTTCTCTGATTGGCCGAAAGAATTGAAGATTCAGCTTTTTGATCTGAAAATGTCAGTTCTTATTCACAAAAGAGGTTTCTTCTGGAACTTTTTTCTCCTTATACAATTTTGTAATTTACATTCCAAATTTAGGCTCGGCAAACTATTCCTGTGTGAATACTGCTTAAAATACACGAAAAGTAAGGCTGTCTTAAAGCGGCATCTACATAAGTGTACATGGAGGCATCCACCTGGAACTGAAATTTACAGACATGATAATTTGTCTGTTTTTGAGGTAATAACAAATTTTATAAAATAAAAATTTAAATAATTTTTCTTTAGGTGGATGGCAACGTAGCTAAATTTTATTGTCAAAATTTGTGCCTTTTGGCGAAGCTCTTTCTGGACCATAAAACTCTTTATTATGATGTCGAACCTTTTCTATTTTATGTATTGACTAAAAACGATGAACAGGTTTGTAATTTACAATTTATTTTTACAAAATCTAATGTTTTTTCGCAGGGTTTCCACTTAGTTGGATATTTTTCAAAAGAGAAACATTGTTTGCAAAAATATAATGTTTCGTGTATAATGACGCTTCCTCATTATCAAAGACAGGGTTTTGGAAGGTTCCTCATTGATTTTAGTAAGTAAATTTTTTTAAGTGAAAAAATTTAATTGTCATTTTTAAAGGTTATTTATTGTCGAAGCAAGAAGGGCAGCCTGGTACGCCGGAGAAACCTTTATCGGATCTCGGACGAGTTTCTTATCATGCTTATTGGAAATCGGTCATTCTCGAATATCTCAACGAACATCGAGATGAAGACTTTTCGATCAAAGAGCTCTGCAAAGAATCTGGCGTGAAAGCGCAGGATATTGCGGAGATGCTTCAAATAATGGGGATGATACGGCCATCGAAAATCGAAGAAGGCCATGAAAGCTGTAAAGTCGTCCTTGCTGTCGATTGGTCACTTGTGGACGCCCATGCTGAAAAAGTGAAGAAAAGCATACGCATCAAAATAGAACCTGAATGTCTTCGGTGGACTCCATTAATTCCAACTCTTGTCAATCCATACAAAATTATTGTAAGTTTCTCCTTTTTTTCTTTCTGTAAATCAATCATTTTGTTTAGAACTCAGAAAATGAAGATGAAGAAGAAGATAAAGCAGATTCAGAAGAAGAAGACACCAAAGTGGATGTCGAAGAAGTTGAAAGTAAACCTCAAAAGTCTGAAAAAGTTGAACTTAAAACTCCCAAGGTCGAAAGTAAATCTCCAAAATCAGAAAAAATCGAGAGTAAAACTCCGAAGATTCAATTGGAACCTAAAAAAAAAAATCGAGAGTAAAACTTCTAAAGTTGAAAAAGAAGATGACTTGTTTCAACGCCTGAAGTAAAAACGCCCAAATCGACCCGAGTTAAACAAAGTTTATTACCGGCATTGTTTAAAAAGCAGAAAGAAATGGCCGAAGTTTCGAAAGTTCAAACGAAGAGCCTTTGAGCGAAAAAAGAAGGCGAGGAACCAAGAAAAAGTACACCGAAATCGATGAAGATGACGATGAAACTTCTGAATCCCAAGCAGAAATTCTTCCAGAGAAAAAGAGGAAGAAAACCATTGAACCGTCTCCCTCATCAAGCCTAGTCGCCTTAAAATTCCTGAGACTCCCATCACTCCCATGGAAACTGCTGAAACGGTATAATAGGAAAAAACAATACATAATAAGCTAATACTCTTTTACAGCCTGAAACTGTCAATGGAAGAAGAACTCGTCGGCCACGAATGACAGATACAAAAGAAGGTAATTTAGTGATCTACTCATTAATTTTGATAATAAATTTTTTATAGAAGAAAAAGAAGAAGAAGAAGAAGAACCTGAAGACAAGACACCAAAACTTTCTCGAAGACAGATAGCTGCCAGAGAACGATGGGCTAAAAAGAAGCAGAAAGTAGTTGAGGAAGAAACAAACGATGTTGATCAAAATGAAGAACCAGAAGAGGAAACGTATGTTTTTTCTTTACTTCTCTTTTTTAAATATTTTTTTATTTTAGTCCTGCTAAAAATACAAGGAAGAAGCCTAAACGTGAAATGAAGGAAGAGGTGAAGATGAAGATGTTGAAACACCGAAGAAAGAGATGAGAAAGACCAAAAAGAAAGAATTGCCGAAAGAAAAAGTTGTTAGACGAACTAAGAAAGTTGAGACTGACTCAGAGGGTGAGAAGTCTGATGAAATTGAAAGTCGGATTTCAAAGAGGAAGAGCTTAAGAGGGGCTTCAAAAGTTGAGGAAGTGGAAAGAAGGAGAGGACGTTCGAGACAGGCGAAAATCAAAAAAGAGGTTCCGACAAGGAAATCGCTTCGTGTTATGGCTGACGATACGGATGCTCAGAGTAGCGAAGTCGACGATGATGCTCAGCCTGAGACTCCACCACGACCCCGCTCAGCCAGCATCTCTGCTCCCTCATCGGATGAAGACGCCGAACCTCAAAAGCCGAAACTTGAAGAAGAGTCCATCAACAACATTGATAACAACGACGATTCTTACCACCTCCCATTCTTCCTCCTGCTGTGTCCGAAAAGAACAACATGAAAAAGAAGAAGAAGAAAGGAAAAGAAGGAGGAAGAGCTTCAAAAGAAAGAAGAAGAAATGAAGAAAATAGAAGAGGAAAAGAAGAAAAAGGAAGAGGAGGAAAAGAGGAAAAAAGAAGAAGAGGAATTGAGAAAGAAACAAGAAGAAGAACTGCGTAGGAAAGAAGAAGAGGAATTAGCACGAAAGAAACAGGAAGAAGAATTAATTAGGATTAAACAAGAAGAAATGAGGCGTGAAGAAGAACTGAAGCGAAAGCAGGAAGAAGAAATGAGGCTCAAAGAGGAAGAAGAAAAGAAAAGAAAAGAAGAAGAAATACGAAGAATACAAGAAGAAGAAAACCGAAAAAAGATGAGGAAGAAATGAGAAGAAAGAAGAGTTAAGACTCAAAGAGGAAGAAGAGAAGAAAAAACAAGAAGAAGAGCGTAGGAAAAGAGAGGAAGAGGAATTTCTAAGAAGGAAAAAAGAGGAAGAGGAAAGGCAAAGAATGGAAGAAGAGATGCGTCGAAAAGAAGCAGAAGAAAGAAACGAATTGAAGATGAAGAACGAAGGAGAAGAGAGGATGATGAACGAAGGAAAAGGGAAGATGAGGAGAGAAGAAAAAGAGAGGATGAAGAACGTAGAAAAAGAGAGGAAGAAGCTCGGAAAAAGGAGATGCTCAAAATGCCTTCTTCCATATCCGTGCCAATACCGAACTACCCGATGCCGCAGTCTGCACCTTTACTTCATCCCGTCGGCCCTCCCTTGATACACCACCCTCCTCTTCTCCACCCCGTCAAAAGCGAGCTGAAGCCTGAAGAGTACGACATCACAAAATCTCTCAAGAAAGACGAAAAGATCGATAAAGAAAAAGGTTTCTCAGAAGTCAAAAAGCCAATGGAAGTCGATTTAACAGAAGACAGCCGCTCTCCTGCTACAAAAGACGACAGTCATGACAAAAATATGAAAAAGGCACAAAAGCCATATGACCCAAAACATCCTTATCCGCCTCCGGTGAAGGATAAAAAAGAGAAAAAACATGAAGAACATAAGAGGGAAGAGTTAAAACCCAAAGTCCCTGTATACAACGAACATCCGAATCCTGTTCATCCTATGTATACTGGCTGTGGTGAAATGGATGTCAATATGATGGAGTCACAATCCAATGAGATGTTGGAACAACAGAGGCTGCAGCAGCAATACAGCGATTGTGCTCAACAAAGTCTGCTACACCATCATCATCTGACACCATCACCGCATATGAATATGGTTTATCAACAGCAGAGAAAACAAGTCGCTCGTTCTTCAGGATCGAATAACCAGCGTCATCATCATCCGTCCCCTCCATCTCATTACCATCAAAGTCCAAATATATAATGCCACAGAACAGCCCTTACGTTAGTGTTTTAAGCCATCGTGTTCAGAATCCTCAACGTATTTCTCCATCTTGTTCGGTTTCATCGCCGAATTTATACTTTCAGCAGCAGAACTCGCCCAACTCTTTGGTTCAGCTGCAAAAACTGACGAATGGTTTGGAGTCGATACCTGGGCACGGTACGCCTCCGCCGCGGGTCGATTTGACCCCTCCGCCAAACCATTCGACTCCGCCGAATCCTTACAAATACCAGTACCAAAGGCACATCTCGCCTGCCCCTCAGCGTCCACACAATATGCTCCAGTACAATACTTTCAACAACTACTCCAGACAGCAGTCTCCATCTGTCGCGGGCTACATCGCCAACAGCGCCTCTTTTATAAACCAAGCGCAGCTTCCGATGCAGATGATGCAGTCGCAGTACCCTCAAGACCCTCAGCAAAACTCGATGTATCCAAACGTCGCTTACGGATACCACATCAACGGCCCGTTAATGCAACCACTCAACGGCACCATGAGACGATGAAATCTACTTAAAAAAAGACTTGTAAATAAATTGTTGTGCATTTGTATAAAATTTTAGAATAGTCATTTTATGTTAATTATACTTTTTTTAAAATATTTATTTCACTTTTTTATTGTTCATTTTGTAAATATCACGTAGTTTGTTACACTTAAAAGTTATCATATCAACCTTTAAGGTACGACATAAAGTCAAATTCTTTGGCTTAAACTTTTTTTTTTAATACTCGGTTTTGTTATTTACAAGTACCTGTGATATTTTAATGTAGATCTACTTATTTTTAGTTCTTTTCAATTTGTTTATTCCACCTTAAAAGTATTTAAAAGTTTCATTTTTGCAAAAACTCTTAATGTAACTGAAAAGTTTATGAAAAAAGCTGTATAAACGCTAAACTAAACAATAAAAAATACTGTGAATATTAACCTTTTGGCTTTCTTATTGATTAGGGCTACCCAGTATTATAAAGATGAAAAAATGAATAGATTTGATAATATTCCTATGATTTAAGATTAAAAAATCACAGAGATGATTAAGAATAAACTCTTAATCACAGGAAATCTGTGATTAAACTCTTAATCATAAGAAATCTGTGATTAATCACAGGAAGTCTGTGAATAAACTCTTAATCACAGGAAATCTGTGATTAATCACAGGAAGTCCGTGATTGATCATAGGAAAATAATGATTAATCATTGGAATTTGGGATTAATTAAGGAAAATAATGATTAATCATTGGAATTTGGGATTAATTAAGGAAAATAATGATTATCATTGGAATTTGGGATAAATTAAGGAAAATAATGATTAAGCTTTGGGATTAATTAAGGAAAATAATGATTAATCATTGGAATTTGGGATTAATTAAAGGAAAAAGCTTGATCAATCATCAGAAAAATTGTGTAATCACAGGAATCTGTGAATATTGTCACCTCTCATCACAATTTACTCTCAATAACCAAAAACTCAAAATCTATCTATCACTAAAACTCCAAAATTATAATTTTACAACTCCAAAATTTATAAGAATGGCAAAACAAAATTTTTTACATACATATTATTTTTAGAATTTTCTGTGTAATATTGAAGTCTGATTTGTCTGATAGAAGGTTTTTTTCTTCCTCTATCTTCTTAGCCATTCTATCAAATTTGAAACTGTAAATTTTTTGTATTAAATTTTTTTTCTTAGTTTTTGCTAATATTCAAGCTAAAAAATGCTTTCTTCCTGTGATTACACAATTTTTCTGATGATTGATCAAGCTTTTTCCTTAATTAATCCCAAATTCCAATGATTAATCATTATTTTCCTTAATTAATCCCAAATTCCAATGATTAATCATTATTTTCCTTAATTAATCCCAAATTCCAATGTTTAATCATTATTTTCCTTAATTAATCCCAAATTCCAATGATTAATCATTATTTTCCTTAATTAATCCCAAATTCCAATGATTAATCATTATTTCCTTAATTAATCCAAATTCCAATGATTAATCATTATTTTCCTTAATTAATCCCAAATTCCAATGATTAATCATATTTTCCTTAATTAATCCCAAATTCCAATGATTAATCATTATTTTCCTTAATTAATCCCAAATTCCAATGATAATCATTATTTCCTTAATTAATCCCAAATTCCAATGATTAATCATTATTTTCCTATGATTAATCACAGACTTCCTGTGATTAATCAAAGATTTCCTATGATTAAGAGTTTAATCACAGATTTCCTGTGATTAAGAGTTTATTCTTAATCATCTCTATGATTAAGATTTTATTCTTATTCATCTCTGATTAAGATTTTAATCTTATTCTTAATCACAAAAATATTCCTATGATTAAAAATCTTAATTATTCATGATTAAGATTTTCCCCATCTCTGGTATTATTAAAGAAAGAAGAGTGATAATATTCAATTTTTTATTCACAAATACATGGTTTTATATAAAAATAAACATATTTTTAAACAGGTACAAAGCTCTGCTTTGATTTGAGGTTGGAATATGTGACCAGCTGGGTGTAATGGTGTATGAAACTAGATTTTCGCATCTGAACAAACATTTGCAATGCTAAAATATACCAAGAAAATTATAATTTTAACTGTTTTGCTTTATTTTTTCAAATTTTATTCAGATAACGGAGTTTTGAACAAAAAAAAGGGGTTGATCTTTTGCATTCAATAAGATCTGAAGCCTTTTCAACATATCGAAGCTCTGCTCCTAAAGTGCCAGCCCCTGTGCTGCAGTACCCACCGGAGAGCTTGAGGCTGAGCAGAATGTAGAGGAGCTTGGATGTTGAAGCTGAGAAGATCTAGTTGTTGAACGTTCTTCAAAAATCCCGTTTCAAAATATTGTCACATCCCATTTATCGAACTCCAAATGCTATAATCTGTCAAGGGCGCAAAACGAAGAATGCTTAAGAACTTCATTTGCAGTAGCGCCCAATGGAATTGACAATGATAGAGCATTGCTTGAATTCTGCGCTAATGACATTTGAGAAGCATGTTTTGAAATTTCTTTAGGATCCAAGTTGATACGTTTGAAATCGTCTGAGACTCTTGGTACTTCCAGTTTAGACTGTTTCAATACATCCATTATTGTTTCCACATCGAGGGTCCATAGCGTCGCCCAATTTTATGACTTCAAATAATCCGACGATGAAGATGCCGGATAAAAGGTGGAGGCAGTGGCTCATTTTACAGCCGCTTCCCACCTCTCCGAGGTAATAACTGCATTTAGCGACAGCTTTGAAACATGAAAGGCATTGACGATAGAGCTCTTGGTCACCTCCGAAAGAATCATTATCATTCCATCTTCTGCCTCATTGAGACATCCAAAGATTTGAGCTTCTAAATATCTCCCGCGTTTACTGTTAATGAGATCAGAGAAAATTTCTGAAGTTTTTATGTCAATCGGAGTCATCTCGACATACGATTTCTTTCCATCGATGCCCAAATGAGCGCCACGTTTCCCTAAAAGCATCTCTTTTGCTTTAGATATGTCTGAAAAACATGAAAAAGTTATATCAGATTTGCAGACTACATCTTGAGGCGATTCACCGCATTCGGCTCCGATTGAGAAGAAAGGTTCCATTTTATTCAGATCTTCGTCAAATATCGTCACTTTGTGTTTTGAATGCAGAATTTTTCACCATCGCACATCCCATTTGACCGAGTCCAAGGAAACCGAATCTTAACTGCGAAGGTTCAATATTTTTTAGAGAAAAAAGGTGAAACTTTAGATAAGCTTACAGATGTAGAATCCGCAGGTTCTCTTTTAGATTTTTTAGTTCTTCTTTCTTCATTTTCAGAAAGCCTTTTCTGAGCCTCGACAACTTCAGAGTTATCTTCGCTTTCTTCACTCCGAAAATCTCCAGGATAAAATCGAGATTTAATTCCCCATTTATGAACATGACGAATGGCCTTGCATCCTTCTACATACTTTTCTCTGTAACTCATCGGGTATTTTTTGGACAAAACGGCCTTATTTGGATCGTATGCCTCTATGTGATTTATCAACCCAATACCAATCTTTTGATCCGAAATTGAAGACCCAAAGCGAAGGTTTTTTCGGTTCTTCGCCAGCGTTTTCACCAGGATTCATCACAATTCCTGGCCAAGGAGGAAATCCTCGAACTTTCGTCCAAACCAAATCACCAACTTTAAACATTTTTCTCTATGAGAAAGCACATTAAATAAGCAATAATGTCTTTATGATATAAACTTTAATGAATTATCTGTTTTTGTTTATTTGTCAATTTATCACTGTTTATTAGAAAGGGTTGCCAACGTTCGATTATTTCCCTATAACGGGCGTCTTTGGCGGGCTTTCTATCGACTGCGCGGCAACCAATAGCAATCCAGCGCGCTATTATGCTAACTTATCCAAGGAAGCATAGCAATTTAGTCAGAAAAAAGGAAAATGTAAACCCCGCCTATTTTTGATAAAGAATCGGCTCCATTTGGTAAATTTTTTTTTTTTGATATACCTACAGCTAACTTCGTTTTTTTAAATGGGAACCTTATATTTTGCTTTTCAACGATTTACGCTCACTTTTAAGCAACTTTTACTTAGGTTATTTTTGATTGGAGAACCACCATTCTATAATTCTCGTCCTACCAAAAAAGTTAAATAGTAGTAAGTAAATAGTAGCCCCCCCCCCCCCGTTTTTTTGCAGATGAATTGAATGCAATTAACGAATTTGTACAGGATGTCCCACAGTCGTTACTTTAGATGAGAACCCCCCCCCCCCCCCTTTTTTTTTATTAAACTACGCAAAATTTCAAGTTGATTTGACTACCCATAGACAACTTTAATTCCAGTTTTTAGACCTAAAAAAAGCCAAGATCAAGTTACCCATGAATTCACCAGGAAGAGGATAAGAAATAACATAAAGTATTTTTATTATACAATATATTTTGAAGAAAGAACCAAAATAATGAAATTTGATAGAAAAATGGTACAACAAAAAGTCAAGATTTCAACAAGATCATCCTTTTTTTTCTTGAATACAAATTAATATTCTGATTCTGTTTTAATAATCTTATCAACTGAAAAATAAAAAATAAATGAAAACTAAAACTAAGCGTGTACCCCATATACTTCACACCCTGAGTTGAGGGTTTGAAATTTTTTAACAAAATAAAATAGGTACTAGACCTTTGACAATAAAAAAAAATGATTACATAAATCAGGCTGGGAAA
>JACGAQ010000676.1:0-102366 GCA_014119065.1 Orius insidiosus | reverse complement strand
CCAAATGACCCTAAGTTAAAAAATAGCCGGAAGAGAAGTGTGGAAAGGAGGATTCGTCGGTGACTAAACAACCCTTAAAAGCTGTTTGTCTTAATCTAAAAAACAGTTTTCTCGAGTGCTTCGGCTGACCTTTCTCCACCCTCGTAAATGCGACGACCATCACTTTGTATCGGACAGCCAAAGCATGCCATTCATTTTCCGAAATTTAAATGCTAAATTATGTTTGACACTGTAGCTTTTTGATCCTACATTTTATAATAGTTGGCCCTTAAAGTAATGAAATTAAAATATCAATATCCTTAATACCTTAAAAATAATTGTCTAAAACAGAATTACCCTTAAAGTCGAAAAAATGAACAATCAAGATTTTAACTTCCTTAAAGAAGTTATTGTGATACCCTCCATGTCGAGTTCTTATACGTCCCCTCCGTTATACTTCCCTTCCTTATACTTCCCCACCCTTATACTTCCCCCCTCCGTAATACTCCCCATCCCTTCCAGACTCCGGAGGGTCAAATCGAACTTAAATAATTTTGGAAAAAACCTAGGAAAATTGTTTGAAAAAAAATTAGAAAATTTCTTGAAAAAAAACTCGGAAAATTTAAAGAAATCTTAAAAATTTTCGATCTACATTTTATAACAGTTGGCCCTTAAAGTAATGAAATTAAATATCAATATCCTTAATACCTTAAAAATAATTGTCTAAACAGAATTACCCTTAAAAGTCGAAAAAATGAACAATCACAAGATTTTAACTTCCTTAAAGAAGTTAATGTGATACCCTCCATGTCGAGTTTTCCTTATACTTCCCCTCCGTTATACTTCCCCTTCCTTATACTTCCCCTCCCTTATACTTCCCGACCCTTATACTTCCCCTCCGTAATACTCCCCCTCCCTTCCAGACTCCGGAGGGTCAAATCGAACATATAAATTTTTGGAAAAAAACTAGGAAAATTTTTGAAAAAAAAAAACTTAGATTTTTCTTGACAAAAAAACTTAGAACATTTCTTGAAAAAAAAAACACTCGGAAAATTTTTAAGAAAACTTTAAAAATTTCCGAAAAAAAAACTAACCCCTCCGTTATACTTCCCCCTTCCTTATACTTCCCCTCCGTTATACTTCCCCCTCCGTTGTACTTCTCCACCCTTGTACTTCCCCCTCCGTAATACTCCCCCCCTTATACTTCCCCCACCGTTGTACTTCCCTACTATATTTTTACTTCTCTTTAAGGAAATTTTTTTGGAAGCTCTTCAAACCAGTACTTTTTATACAAACCAAATTCATAGGTTCGTTCCAACCGCAGTTTGAAACGATTGGAGAGTGCGTAGAAGGATTTTGACGTCAAAATTGACGTCAGATCACTTCAGATTTGGCTGGAAAACGATTCGAACGACGTCCAAATCCTTCTGCGATTGCTCCAATAGTTTCAAACTGCGGTTGGAACAATTATGTACATTTTTTTTCGCTCCTAGAAAATAGAACGACGTCTATAAGGTACACTCATCGACTAGGTTTGCATAGGATTAAATAAGGAACAAAAGGGCTGAGTAGAATGGGAGAGCCACTTATGAACGTACTTGAAACTTACAGAAGATTCACCTCTCATTCCCTACGTTTTTATGAATCAAGTCTATTGTGATTTTTAAAAACCTCTTCTCTTATTTTCCTTGTATTGTTATCCACCTACTTTAAACTTCAGTTTCATACTGGCATATATTTTAAAATATAAGGGTTCAATGACCTGATTATGACACCTTTTTTTTATAGTATCAAAGAGGTCGTGCTGAGTGGGTTTTTGAAGTCTTTGATAAGAACACTGTACTTTTTCTCATACTATTCAACTTCTTTATGATAAAGTTTGAAATTCGGTAATCTGTCCGCTGCATCCTCCCCATATAGCCACAATCGAAAAGCAGGGGGAAAAACGTGATGTGGATTGATGAGAATAAATTGAATCAGCATGAAAAATGTAGATAGCATTTTATTATCTAGACGATCCCTTGGGGTAGCGTTGATGACGCGAAACAAGTCTCCAGCGCTTCCTATTTGTCATTCGAGACGGGCCGTCGGTAGGGTCGAACGATGAAGGGAGGACTTCCGGCTCCTTTTTTTCTCTCTATTATGTATAAACCTATTTATATAAAATGTATTTATTCGTTACAGCCTATTTGAGGTTTAATGGCCATTTCTCCTTCAGTTTTACTAGCAAGTTCGGACCGGTCATGTACTCAAAAAGGCTCATTGAGATGTCCTGTTTAACAAATAGCTTTTTTCCAACCGCATTTTGAAACTCCTGCGCAGAATGATTTGTACGTCAAATTTGACGTCATTCAAATCGTTCGTCAGTCAAATCTGAAGTATATGAAGTTAAATTAGACAAATCCTTCAGCGCATGCTCCAGAAGTTTCAAAATGCGGTTGGAACAAAGCTAATATTGACTTCATTGGTAGATTTAGAGATGAAAATACTACTTTTCCTTTACTCCAATAAGTACGTTAAAAAAATAGGTACGTAGTTTTTAGATTCCCTGGTGGCAACGTCTTGCAACAACAATGATCTACCATCAGCGCTGAATTCCACCCTAACGGACACACATTAAACGTAGATTCCTTCATTTGTTTTGTCGATTTTTCGAACGATTTAGTTTATTGTAGTCTGTGGCCTTGATCTATTCTATTGCGGTGCATGGCACCACCTGTGTTTTTTAAAAAAGAGTCTAGTTTATTCATGAGAATTTGGGATTTCTGATTTCTGATTTCTGATTGGTGTATTTATGTTTAAATCAGTGATTAAGAAACCTTCTTTTATGCTCTAAAAATAATCTAGTGAGTTATAGGTTCTAATTTCGCTTTCTTAAGGTACTTTAACTTTGTTTTGACCCTTTATTATTAACCTATTGGTTCTTTTTTAACTTTTCTGTTGTAAATTATTTAAAATTATAGTAGATATGTATTTGTACGATATAACCTTAAAAATTATTGATTATAACTATGGATCTTATCTCCGTTTATCTTTAACTCGGTTATTTTCCTTTTTAAGTTTGTTCTTTTAATTTTTTTGGTTTTTGATAGGCACTTAATTATTTTTAAGATAAAAAATTGGTTGTATTATACATATATCATAAATGTCGTAAAAAGAGAAATCTACCTAATAATGCGTAGCTGAAGGGTGGGGGAAGAAACCAGCTGGAGAAGATAAACATACCCGATTTTTCCGAAGTTTTAAGGCTTAAAATGCACATAACTTTTGACCTATAAGAGGTGCCACACATTTTTTTTGAGCGAAAATGTAACTGATACAGAGTAGAATTTTTACCATTATTTTTTTCATATTTTTCTCAGTGGTGGGTGAGCCTCAAAATCGCCAAAAACACAATTTTTGGTCCACGAAAAATCTGAAAAAATTCAGACAGCTCTAAGACCCTTCTAGGACCTCAAAAAAAATTGGCATCGACGCCTGATTTTTGCCGAATTTTTAAGGCATATAATGCAAAATTTTAAAATTCGGCAAAAATTAGGTGTTGATGCCAATTATTTATTTATTTATTTATTTTTTTTTTTTGAGGTTCTAGAAGGGTTTAGAGCTGTCTGAATTGTTTTCAGATTTTTCGTGGTCCAAAAATGGTGTGTTTTTGGCGATTTTGAGGCTCACCCACCCCTGAGAAAAATAGGAAAAAAGTACTGGTTTGAAGAGCTTCCAACGAAAACTTCCTTAAAGAGAAGTAACAATATAGGAGGGGGAATTATATAGGAGGGAAGTATAACGGAGGGGGAAGTATAACGGAGTGGGAAGTAAACAGAGGGGGAAGTATAAGGGAACGGTGTAGTATAACGGAGGAGGATATAAAAGGGAGAGGAAGTATAAAGGAGGGTAAATTTTTTTTTGTTCAAAAATTTTCCAAGTTTTTTTTTTTTCAAAAAATTTTCCGAGTTTTTTTTTTTGAAATTTTCTAAGTTTTCTTTTTCAATTAGCGCTTTTTTTCCGAAAAATTTTTAAGTTCTTTTTTTCGAAAATTTTTTAAGTATCAAGGTAGAAATAATGGGATTTTCGCCCAAGGGAGGTCCCTCTCGTAATAAGTGGACGTATGAAATTTCTCCCTACTAAAATAAAAATTAATGTGGAAAATTGATAATTTTTTTTTACACCAAAAATTTTTTTAAAATATACCTAAGGAGTATTGGTAAGAATTTGGTGAAAATCGGAACAACTGTTCGGCCGCAGCGCAGTTTTTAAAATTTCAAACGTGCATATCTCCGCCATTTTTTCGAAATTCAAAAATCCCCATAGTTCAACTATTCAGGAAGGTTGTGTGAAAATTTGGTGAAAATCGGTTGGAAACTGTGGCCGTAAAATGTTCCGAAAAAAATACTACGGCCGTACGGAACCATAGGCAAAGTTGAGATCGGTAAAGATCAATATTCGATTTGACCCTCCGGGCTCTGGAAGACCCTTCCCCAAAAACCCGGCGTGGAGGGTATCTCAATAACTTCTTTAAGGAAGTTGAAAAGATAAAATTCTACTCTGTATAAGTTACTTTTTCGCTGAAAAAAAATTGAAAAAACAACAAAAACTTTTAGCTTTATGAATATTTTTAAAACTTTGATTTTATGATCATCTCCGTTTGTTTAATACTCATTTTTCAGATTTGCTCAACAATTGAAAATGGAGCTGAAGAAGTGGAAAAAAGATGCGATTTTGGTGCAAGACCTTCACTCGACGGCTTTAAACAATCGGTTATATGATCGCTTTCAGTTTGGTGAATTTTACGAGTTGAAGCAAAAGATTTTGGGAATTCTATTCGGACCGGTTCCTGAGGAAGGAAGAGATATAAGCTCTTGGCACTCTTTGGAGAGTCTATAAAAAAGAGCAAATTAAAAAATGCTATAATATCATCGATCTTATTAAACAAAACACATTTGGCGGAAAAAGTTACGATTTTGCATACATAATCGTTTGTGTTTTTTGTGAAAATCGACCAATGATTGTACCTGTTTTTCGAGTCAGGTCAAATTATAGGCAAGAAAGCCGAGATTTAGCCAACAATGTTTTCATCGATCACCATGGTCGAGTTTATAAAAACTGGGGTGCTTATTTAGAAGAAAATACATGGGATCTTTCATGGCTTTGTGTTCCTGTGAATGGTTATTACTCAACTTGTTATAACTATCAATTTATCGATCAAAGTGATAGAGGAAGAGTGGTAAATGCGTTGAACAATATATCTGCGGTTACAGGCATAGCATCAGCTTTGACAGCACTCGGTGGAGCAGCTATGACATTGTTTCCTCCGACAGCACCGTTAGGATTAACGGTTTTAACATCATCTATGGTGGCTGGAATACCCAGTGGAGTTTATGGTATGGGCTCCGGGATTCACAGGTTGGTTGACAGGAGCGCTCACCAACAAAGCATAAGCCTTTCGGATGCCGAATCTAGAATGTGTTGGTTGAATATATCATCAGGGGCTCTTGCGTTCGCTTCAGCCGGTGTTACTAAAGGCATAGCCGTTGCAGCAGGAGCCGGAAAAGCGATTCCTCAATCTGTAAGGGTCATCGGCAATACATTGACAATTTCTTCTCTCGGCCTTGCTGGGACTGGAGTAGCTGTAAACATTTACGACGTTTCCAAAAAAGGGTGGTCAAACATAACCGCTTTTGATTTCCTTCAAATTTCAACTTCTGTTCTAATATTTACTCATTCTGCTGTCACAACGAAATTGGCAAACTCCATAATTAACGAAGCGCAAACTAGTAAATTGAACTCAATTAAACAAAATTTGGGTAAAAGAGATCAAATAAAAATTGATAGACAGGTTGAGAGTTTGGTCTCTAAGCATGGAACATCCACTGGAAAACAGCAGATGATTCTGGAGTTAACTAAGGTCGATAATGTCCCCGCATTTTTGAGCAAGTGGAGGACAGTGGCTGGGAATATAAAACCAGCAGGATTTAGAATGAATTCTTCCCCTGCGAATGCTCCCGCACTTGTCCCATCTGGGCGAGGAATTCAATTAGCATCTTCTAGCAATGTCCTCGTCGGTAACGTACCGGTTGCTCAGTTGAATTCTACACAAACTTTCGTTTGAATTCTATTTTGTTCAAACTAAGCGAATTAGCGACTAAAGTCTTTTTAGAATTGATTTCAAAAATTCGAATTCGAAGTATGAATCACATGAACAAACTTATGGAAAAATTCGTAAAATACATTGAACAGAAGATTGCCGAATGCCGCATTGCAAATCCAAATCCTGATATTCGATCGGAACCAAGTGTCAAAGCCATTATGAAAGACAAATACTCCAATCGGTTACAAGAAATGAAACTCCTGAAAGGATTTTCTCCACGAAACAATTTTCCTAAGGGAAACCGAAGAAAATGCTCCATCCGAAGAAACAGACGAAATTATACAAGGATTTATTCCAGAAATGAATGTTTTCTCTGAAGAAACATATTCAAAGTTTGTCGATGAAATCGTCAATAACGAAGAGAATTTAAAAGAATGGAAGCAAACTAATAATTTCTTGTCTTGCACATGCACATTAACAAGAACAGGAGAAACGCGTACAATTGAGTTTTTCCATGACGAATCCCAAGACACCACTTTCGCCACAGTAAAGCCTACAGGAGAGATCAAGATTTATCAAGTCGACCTTTCAAATGTTCAGTTGTCAACTACTGCATGAAGAATAAGCCTTAAATATTTTTATACAAGCAAACTAAAACATTTTTAACTTTTACTTTAAATTATTATCATTATTAATACTAAGAATTATATGTTATAATTGGATAATTATACTCGTTTTTACAAAACTGATGTTTATTTGTGTAACTTTCCTGGCGAAGAACTACAGAGCAAAAACAGTGTTTTATTGACTAGTTTTGACTTCTTGTGCTTGTGGGTAACTTGCAGAAGTTCTATTTGCGAAGTCAGAAGAGAAATTATTTCTCAAATATAAACACGAAGAAAGAATCAAAAGATGAACATAATAAAACAAACGGACACGATGGAATCCAATTGTTTTATAAGAGTTTCCAGCGTTTTAAGGTTCGAAACCGCCAAAAACGTCAAGTTGACAGCAGCTACTATTGAGAAAGTCATACATCTCATTTTGGTCGGTGACTCCAAGTATAGAAATCGAAAAAACGCCATTGTCGCCAACGAAGAAGCCACACATTCCAAAAAAACTTGAATAAAAACTGCTTCAATTTCGACATTCAGCGGACCTTCGTTTCTAAATATTTTACCTTCGCAGTTTCCGTATAAAAATAAAAAATACAAAACACCACTATCAGTTCTATCTGTTCAATCAAATATTATAAACTCCAGGTTCGACATGTACGACATCTTTTATTTTAAATCTTTTCGTCTTTTCTTTCCTTTTGAAAACACTCGTTCACAATAAAAATATAAACGTAATAATGCGAAGTGTAAATTTCATACAATTTAGGCTCTTTTATCATTTTTATTTCGTCTTTTTTGACCACATATAAAACATTTGAAAAAGCTTCATAGGTTATGTTTTTAACATGAAATTGACTTGATGAATATTCGATTATTTTTGCTCTCTGGGTTCTATAATCGTAGAAATTCCATTTTGAATGAGAATGGATTCATTTAATGAGTTAAAAAGTCTGAAAGATTTGAATTTGATGAGATTCAGATTTTGAAGATTTGCTTGTGTAATCGCCGATGCTCCGAAGGAAAAGATTAAAATTAGATATCCGATAATGAAAATGTCGAAATCATTTTTTAACTTTTTATCAAAATTGGAACGACTGTAAATTCAACCAGAAGATAAACGATGACCTTGATGACCATAAAATAAACTGTAATATCCACATTTTCAGATTTTTTCGTATAACGACTTTGATTAACTGCAGTTATGATAACAACGTAGTTCAATAATGAGAAAAAACTTCCAGAAAAACAACTGGAATTATTTTTAAAAACGAATTCGCTTGTTCCGCCAAAAATGGGTGGAGGCGAGAACTTTCGATCGATTCCAAACTAGGATAATTCCTCGTAAATTTTTCATTTGTATAAGACATTTTTATAATGCACTCAGTGCTCTCCTGGATAGTTCTTTTAAAAAAGAGATAAACAATGATTTGATTAATATTCCAACTTGAACAGTTTCGTAAGTTAAAATCGTCCAAATAAAAAAGTATAGACAATAAGCGATAGAAACCCCAAAAGTTATTGAAATTTGAATAATCCATTCGATGGTGAACAATTTAAACAAAAAGACAATGAAAAGTCGCACATAAATAAGAGAAAAATGATAATTTCTTGAAGAATACTGGTCCATTAAAAGCACAATTCTTGTATATACCGATGAGACATAAACATAAAAGAAAAATCTTGAAACAATATTTAAATTTGAGAAAAAATAGGAAAAAATTAAAAATAGACAATATGCTATAGATGAAAAACGTTGAGTAAAATGGTTATCGATTTACCTAAATAGTTGTCAGATAAATAACCGAAGATAAGGCTTGAAAATGAAGATCCAATTAAAAAGATCGGCTCATAAATTTCTTCTTCTGCCAAATCTAGCGAAAGTTCATTTTCAAAGGGTCGTTTCTCAAGCTTGTCCCGATCATAAAGAAAGTAAATAATGCATCGGTCAAAAAAATGATTTTCGTTACATTATAAGATACAAAACTATTCATTTTTAATAAATAAATAAATCATATTTGTTTAAAATAACCAAAAATGTTTAAAAAACTAATAAATGAGAAGGGTGAGAGTTTCACAATAACTTTTCTTTGAGGAATTTAAAAAGTTTATTTCATACATTTTAAGATTATTTTGAGAAAAATAGAAAAATTCACATTTGGAATTTTCTAAAATTCGTTTGGTTTATAAAAAGAAATCAAGGAACGATGAATATACACACGAAATCAAATAAATAATATTTGGTAAATAAAAGAAAAAAAACTGGCACAATTTGGTAAATATTCAGTCTAAATTTTTTGACTGATTTCGCTAGACGCCGGGTTCTAGCGAACAAGGCCGCAGGAACTCTTGACCCCTGATATGTAGCCATTTGTTAGAAACTGGAAAAAAAAGGTAAAATTTATTATAATTTGTGATTTAAAAATTACCCCATTTTGAGCCAGTAAGGACAGGGCATGCGCCATGTCTTGTATCTAAATCTCCTTCGCCATCTTGGAGAAGATTAAACCAGACGGCCGCTGTTCCTTTTTCTGGCCATAATGAGACGTTTAACGATGGAAAAACAGTAGCGCCACCTTGAGCAACAGAACTCATCTAAAAAAAATTGTTAGTCTTTATAATCTCAAAAAATCAAGACATACATAAAATAGAACAGTGGCAATTCTGTTTCCTGTACCTAACGATTTGAAAGCATTTTTCTCTTCAAATTTCTAAAAAAAATATATTATATAAAAATTTAAAATGTGAAAATTACTCTGGCGAAATCATAATGTGGTTCGTAATGTCCGCCGATGCCGTAATTGACGACTTGGAGTTCTTCTGCAGTACTCGTAGTCAAACCCGTCATGTCTTCGACTCTTCGGGAAATCCTTGCGATAGTTTCATGGTGAATCTTTCAGCCAGGCAGATTTTGAGATTCTGTATGGTGCAGGTTCAAGGTCGCCCGTGACTGAATTTTGAACAGTCGCTCTCTTCAGCTGCAAATTTGTTTATAAGATTTCTTTTGCTACAGTGCATGAAAATGAGCCACAACATTTTGGCCCAATAAAAAAAGCTTTTCCCAAAAATTGAAAGGTCTAAAACTACAGCGCACTGTTTAAAGTAAATTTACCTTCGGGTAAGCCATTTTTTTGATAAGTTCAATTTCATCATCATACATAGATTCTCTGAAAAGTACCAATCTTGGTTTTAAATAGGCTTCTTCTTCCTTCAACGGAGCTAATCTGAAAATAAATTTTTCTAAGTATGGGGAATTTCCTCATAAAGGGCAAACAATTTTTGAAAAATAAGTCGCTACGTTAGTCAAAATTAAAAAAAAATTGCTTGCTGGAGATATTATAAATACTAACAGAATAAAATTTTTTGATATTTACTTAAGAAAAGGAGTGCTTTTCAAGTAGCGACATTTAAGTTTGGATTTTATGCTCCACGACGGCGAAACGTCACCCCTGCATGCCTTTTCATAAAGTGCCCTATCCCAATAATACTGGTCTTCTTTTTTAGTTTGTTCCTATAAAAAAAAAATTAATCTAATTAAAAAGTAAAAAAAATTTAAAATTACTGGGTCTTTTTCTTTTTCTTTGTTCAGTTCTCCATTTTCGATGGCGTTTTTGTAATAAGCTTTGTTGCCAAGAGCTCGTGGATGGTCAGGGACTATTTCCAAAAGCTCATTTGTCATTTCCAAAGCGCTTAGAAGATTTCCTAAAATAAATAATGAAAATGAGGTCCAAAAAATGGGGTTTCTCTGTCAAAAATCCAAAAGGAAAAAAATGCCGAAAAAAACTAGGAAAAGGTTATGGATGGATAACCTTATAATCCTTTTAAACCAATCAACGTTTGCGGTCCTCATGCTGGGACCTGGTTGGTCAAAATTATTTTTATTATTTATTTAATGTCCGACTAAAATTTAAACAACTGAAGATGGCTTTTTTGTAAGCCTAAACCTTTTTTTGGTTAAAAAAAATTTTTATGTGAGTTGACAAATTGTTTTTCTTCTTTTGACGTAGGAAAATGGGGTTTTAGTGTCCAAAAAATCTGAATTATACCTTGCATGTATGTGGAGTATGCGAGATATTCCAAAATGTCAGATCGAGTTGTCCCTGTTTTATTCGATTCCCTTTCATGCCTTGTCAAAGCTTCTCTCATCCAAAGAACTGTATGATAGAAATCTTGTTTGTTGTATGACTGTCTGCCCAGTTCAAAACAATCGTTTGCTGTAAAAAATTTGTTATTTTTTTATTTTCTCAAATGAATACTTACAGCTTAATTGTGTGGAGTACTGAACTCCGTTGAGTTCTCCTCGGGCGACCGAAGAAGTTTCCATCGCATACGTATCCTGGAGGCGAATCAAAGCGGTTGCCGCACCTGCCAAATCTTCATCGGTTGGGAACTTTTTAAATTGTTTAATAACCGTAAAATTTTTGATTGCATCTAAAAATTAAAAACATATAAAATAAAATGGAAAATTAATCAAAAACCTTGGGCGACTTCATCATTCAATAATTCTTCTGTATTTTTCCAATCGGTAGTCAGTCTTTTAACAAGCAAATATGCGTTGATAGGGTTCGATAAGTATTCAGAAACATCCTCGCTGGCGATTCGATGTTCTTTTTTGAATTCATTGGCTTTTCTGCGGGAAAAAAAATAAGCAATCGGATAAAATACAAAACGTACTCCTTGAGCTGCTTTAATCGTAGTTCTTGTTGGTGAATATAAGAATCTAAAGTTTGAATAAAAACTGCTTCAGTTTCTAGCAGATCTTCCAGATCTGCTAGGGCTGTGTATAAGTCTCCTTTTGTAAAAACAGCAAGGGAAGCCACAATCCAAACTGTCCCCCACATCACTGAAAAAGTCAAGTTGTAATTATTTTTTCTCATTGAGATAGTATTTAATTATAAATTACGTAACAAATAAAACACTTACGTCCGCCGTTTTAAGTTACACTGCCCAGATTTGCAGTTATTCAATGCCTGTAACAAGATACATAAACATTAATTGTTTAACGACTTAAAAATGAAGTACGCTAGCACTTTTTAAGCCCCAAAAAAGTAAAAAGGCGAAAAGGATTTTGCTACTTCGTGTCCTAATTGAATGGTAAAAAGTTACGGAGAATAGTGTCAAAAATTGGTTTTTATCAAATATCTCGAAAACTATTAGGCTTATCGGAAAATATATAAAGAACAAAATTAATTTAAATTAAATTCCCAGCAAAAAGTGATTAGTATATAAGTTTGCTAAAGTGAACGCTTTCGGAGTTACGGACCATCAAAGATGTCATTTTAGCAACAACTTAAAATTTGACGTAATTTTTGAACCAGAAAATTTTGTAAATATTACTATATCTCTAAAATGAGCCTAGTATGGACTCCGTTAGATTATTATTTTTCGAGCAGGAGTTCTTCGACAACGAAGAAAAATAGCTCTGTTCCAACCGCAGATTGAAACTGGTTTGAAACTCCTGGAGCATGCGCAGAAGGATTCGTCAGATTTAACGGACCAACGGTTTGAGGGACGTCAAATTTGACGTCAAAATCCTTCTGCTCAAGTTCCAGGAGTTTCAAACTGCGGTTGGAACAAAGCCATTATTTGAAAATCCAAGTTAAAATTACTCTGGAAAAAACTATTTAACTAGTTTTATGAAAATGTATAAGTAATTTTCTATAGAAAACTGCGTAAAGATCAATTTTGTGCTTAGCAATTATTTTTCTAGGACCAGTGGTTTTCGAGAAAATTCTAGGACCAGTGGTTTTCGAGAAAAATGATGATAAGTCTAAAATGTATCGAAAAGTTTTTTTCAATTTTTTGATGGCCCGTAACTTTGAAACCGTTCACTTAAGCAACATGATATGCTTAACATTTTTTGTTGGGAATTAGTATAGATTATTTTTGTACTTAATATGTTTTGTGCTAAACCTTATAGTTTCGGAGATATTTGATAAAAACTAACTAAAAAGACGTTTTCTGGCTCCCTCCGCCACACCATGACTTTTGACCTCACATAACTTCAAAACCGTTAACTGTAGCAAGAATAAGTGGAAAATAGTTTTTGTTGGAAATGTAATGAAGATTTTTTTTGTCCTTAATATTTTTTACGATAAACCTCATATTTTCTGAGATTTTTTATATAAACTGATGGAAAACAGCTTTTTGACACTCAAAAAATCCTAATTGCACCGTCTTTTTCTAGGAAGCATCTACGACTACCTAATCTCCATTCTGACATAATCAAGGAAGTATTTAAAAAAAGTTATTTAATAAAACGATAGTTTTACATCGGAAATTTTGTGCGATTACAAAATTCGTGACAGTCGGGTATTGTGTTTGGATCAACGGGTCACACACGATTAAGGAAGTGATAGGAAGTGAAAGTACATAAAGAGAAGAAGAGACGGTGTTTTTAAAGGGATAAATCAAATGGGCTTTCTAGCATTGTCCTCAAATCACGGCCAAGGGCTTGTCGCCGAGAACCTGATCTCGAATCGTGTCACACGAACGTACTCGCTCCCTAATTAAAAAAATAGAACGACTAAAGCGAATTTTTAAAACAGCGAGAAATCTGCTTCTTCGACATCATAAAAGATACTTCTTTCTCAATAAAACGTGAAGTTCGAAGTAATTAAAAACCTTTATGGCGATCGGGTAACGGTTTTTTTTGAAGTATTCATGTTGTTGCAAGTCAAGCAGTCTCTGCGCTGAATCGGTAATCGGGAATGTAAATGTCAAAAGAAACAGCCAATTGAATATAAAAAGAAGTTTCGACATTCAAAATGGTAAATCCACGATTCAAGCAAAAAGCAACGGAGCTCCCTCAAACTAGGGTAAAGTAATAGTTCGAAGAGCTTCCAACGAAAAAGGAACAATAGAGGAGGGGGAAGTATTAAGGAGGGGAAGTATAACGGAGGGGGAAGTTTAACCTGACGCGGAGGGTAAAACAATAACTTCTTTAGGGAAGTTAAAACTGCAAAAGGAGGGAGGAAATCCTCTTTCAAAAGCCATAGAGAGTATCACAATAACTTCTCTTTGAGGAAGTTGAAAGGTTATAGTGAACTGGTTCCCATAAATGATGAAAGGTTCAAATATAAAAGTTATCACACGAAAGATGGAATAATTAACATTTAAAGTTTCGCGTTTGTCTTATCCAAAACTGGTAATGATTGACGTTAAAAGGGTATCGTGCCGGAGTACGGAGGACCAAACGACCGCGAGGCATCACGTCTCTTCCCGATAGACATTCTTCGATAACCGGACCGTCCTTGGGCTGATGACCAAAATAGAACAAAAAAGACAAAAAGGAAACTATTTATTTAATTAAGGAAGAAAATAAAGGTTATATCAAAAGGTAAGTGCATTTCCGGTACCATTTACAACGAAAACTTCCTTAAAGAGAAGGGACAATATAGGAGGGGGAAGTATAAAGGAGGAGATGTATAATTTCAAGTATTTTTGAATTTAAAAGCTTTTTACTTTTTGGTAAAAATTTGAAAAATTTTCCAAGTTTTAATATTCAATTTAAAAATTTTTTTTGAAAAAGTTTCTTCGGTTTTTTGCCCAAGGGATGTCCCTCTCACAAGAGGCAAAAGTATGAAATATTTCCCTTAAAAAAAAAAAAGAAAGAAAAAAAATTATACCAAAAGTTCGTCAAAAATATGAGGAGAATTCACTGAAAATTTGGTGAAAATCGGTTGAAAACTGTGGCCATGATGTGTACCGGAAAAATGCTACGGACGGCCGGCCGGAACTACTGACAATGTTGAGATAAATAATTGATTTGACCCCTACGGGGTCAGGAAGACCCTCCCAAAAAACCGACAGGGTAAAACTATAACTTCTTTACGGAAGTTAAAAATTACAAGTTAAAAAAACATGACAAATTTTCATTCTGTGAAAATAATTCATTTGATTTTGATAAAAGAATTAAATCGCAAGGAGCCTTGAAGTCAAGCTAAAATCATCCTAATTCGGGATTTCAAAGCTTAACTAGCGTAAATTTTGCGCAAAAATATCATTGCCAAATAAACCGGGAAAAATACAAAAATTCAACAAAAACCGAGAGAAACGCCTCAAAGTTTATGAGAAAAGAGAGCCGTCGATCATATGAGCTTGTTTTTGGTGCCGGCCGGCCGTCCTGGCTAATTTCATACAACTTTCACAGAATCTTCCTTTCATCTTGAAAATGTCGAGAGCTTTCTTCGAAATTAGAAAAAAATGGCAGAGATCTGTCCATCTAAAGTTTTGTTTAACGCGCTAAGGCCGTATTTTGTTGGGGGGGGGGGGTTAGTAAATAAATTGAGAGCAATTTCGCATAGAGAGAAAAAAAAATGTTTAATTGAGTTGGTTCATTATAGAAGCTTGAGAGGTCACGAAAAATTAAGTGGTCGCCCATTTGTTTAAAAGCTTGTTCAAGGGGCGTTGACTTTGAAATGTGAAAAAAGTCGGAGATTGAAGGCTTTTTTAATGCTCCCAAACATCATTAACTTCATTAAAAAAAACGTATCAATCCTACTAATATTTAGAGTGAACTTTCCGAAAAGAAAAAGAAACTTTCAAAACCGCATTGAGCGAAAAGGAAATGATAATAAGTTATCAAAGGACCTATTTTTCTTTGGGCCTTTTTTGACAACTCTTCAGACAGAATGATATCTGCTATTTAAAAAAAGATCTCGATATTTTAAAAGAAAAAGAAGATTCTGTGAAAATAAAAATTGCGACAGAGTCCTGGAAAAAATACTGGAGACGACCATAGTACATCACTAATTAGATTTTCTTATTTCAAATGTAGGGTAAAACAATAACTCCTGTATGAGGAAATTCACAAGGAAAACTCCGAAAAATCGGATGAAAATTAGGTTTTTTTTTAGAATTCCTTTTTGTCTGCGGTGCCAGCCGTCCGTCCGTCAAATCTTTCTAATAATCCAATTTTAACCTTTTTTATCCCAGTCAAAAAGAAGTTCTTTATCCAAAAACCTGGTAAATCTCCGAAAAGTCGGATCAAAAAAAAGTTTTTGGAGTTTTCTTTGATTTTTTGTAAATAAAAAAATGGGGAAAAAAATGAGAGAAAACCTGGTCTGGAAGACACCCGACGTGAAGGGTATAACAAAAGCTTTGTTCCAACCGCAGTTTGAAACTCCTGGAGCATGGCGAAGGATTTGTCAAGTCGTTTAAATCGTTAGTCCGTCAAATCTGAAGTCATCTGACGTCCTGACATCCTTCTGTTCCAGGAGTTACAAACTGCGGTTGGAACAAAGCTAATAACTTTCCCCTGGGGACATGAAGACCACTAATTATTCTTGTATTCTCTTTCAGAAAGTTAAAAAAATAAACTATTTATTGCAAATATTATATAAAGAATTGTCTAAATAAAGAAATTCTTGAGATAATTTTTTTATTTCTGCATGAAAATAATTCTTCTTGATAATATTATCAGTGCATTATCTGACGTATTTCCTTGTTTCATCCCTCTTTTATGTCGAGCCTTTTAATAGAGCAGAAAGAAAGGTCACTTATGTCAGAAAAATATAAAATCTTTTTTTTTTCTCAAGAGAGAGTCCACGAGTCACGTCCGAAGGATTCGGCGTTGAAAAAAGGATTACTTCATTGCGAGAAACAAAAAGAAAAATCTGTATATTTTTTTGATTACTTATGTAAAAATGTCGTAATCAGTTTTAGGTAAGACGATAATTACAAGATAGAAAACTCGGGAGACCTTTTAGTCTTAAGCTTCTTTTCTCAAAAATGGGCCCAAAGAACCAAGGAACTTTTTTAAAATCAAGAAAATGTTAACAAAATAATGGTCAGTTCACTATTTATAAGTAGCGGAAGTTAAAGTTTTAATGACTCATATTGTACAAGCAATTAAATTAAAAAGATCGTAAACACTAAGTTGAAATAGGGCATGTTGCAGAGTTAACAGATGACCTTTTGGAGGATGGAAATCACGTACGTTTTTTCAATTAAAATTTTTTTTCGACTTACAGAAAAGTTTTTTCGCCGAGTTTACGGAGATTTGTGGTTGTTATCGATGAGAGCCACGGATAGCGACTGGATCCAGACGGTTTTCACCTGAACACCTGAACAAGCGGAGGACGTTTCACCCTCGAAAAATGGAGAGGGGAACATCCTTCGTGCCTTTAATCAATTTGCCTATTTTTTTCCGCTTTCCGCCTCTTTAATTGAGCAAATCTATCATATTTTAAGACGGTCCATCAAGTTTGCATCAATAAAAAATGTAAGTCAAAAGAACTCCTCAAGGGTGGAATTTCTGAAGGATACGGATGACTTGGAGACATTTTTTTCAAAATGTGCCTAGTATGGACTGAAAATCGTTACAATTACACTGGATTTTGGGCCATATCTCCCTAACTACGAAAAAAATGTATAAGTTTTCTATAGGAAATCGCATAAAGATTAATTTTTAACTTACTCTTTATCTCGCTAAGGACATTGGTTTCGAGATATTTGAGATATGTCTTAAATGTTATAAGAACAAAAAACGTTTTTTTTTTCACGGTTCCTTACTCCAAAACCGTTCACTAGAGAAGGATCATGTACTTAGTACTTTTTGTTGGAAATTTAATACACATTATTATTGTGCTTAATATGTTTTGCGATAAACCTAATAGTTTGTGAGATATTTGATAAAAACTTAGAGGAAAATGCCTTTTAAACCGTTCTCCTCAATTCCATGACTTGTGACGGCACGTAACTTCAAAACCATCAACTTCAGGAAACCGTTCACTTTGAAAGGATCATGTACTTAATACTTTTTGTAGGAAATTTAATGCACATTATTTTTGTTCTTAATATGTTTTGCGCTAAACCTAATAGTTTCTGAGATATTTGATAAAAATTGAGAGAAAATGCTTTTTAAACAGTTCTCCTCAATGCCATGACTTTTGACGGCACTTCAAAACCATCAACTTTAGGAAACCGTTCACTATAAAAGGATCATGTACTTAGTACTTTTTGTTGAAAATTTAATGCAAATTATTTTTGTTCTAATATGTTTTGCGATAAACCTAATATTTTGTGAGATATTTGATAAAAACTGAGTGAAAACGCTTTTTTAACCTTTTCCTCATACCATGACTTTTACGTAACTTAAAAACCATTAACTTTAGGATGATTATATGCTAAATAGTTTTTGTTGGAAATTTAAAGTAGATGATTTTTGTGCTTAATATGTTTTGCGCTAAAACTCATACTTTTCGAGATTTTTGAGAAAAATATAAAAAAGACTGAATGAAGCCTGTTTGCTAAGACAATTTTTAAATAAAATCGTTCTTAAAAAATAATATAAAAAGGCGATATCAAAAGAGACGAGTTTGTACGGTTGTCAAGGATTCAACTTTTGAGGGGTTGTGACTGTTAAGGACCCTGAGGGTGAAACTCCATTGTTTAGTTTTATCATTTTCTCTTCCTCTGAAATCCTCAGTAACCAAACCTTTGATTCTCATTCTCCGGATCAATAAGATTGGCGGTTTTTCGCGGAAGAGAAGAAAAAACTCGGTTTCGCCGACGTATATTTGATTTTTGTCTTTTTCCTTTTAGATTTTAGAGTTTTGAAAAGGCAAATTCATGGGACCGTGGGCGCGAGCAACGGTTTTCCACGTGTCTTTTTTTGGAAGTCCATAGGTGGGAAGCTTTCTTATCGTATTTAAAATTTGTTAGATTAAATTTTTTTTTCCTTTTACTCTTGATGTCGACCACAAGATTTTCTCGTCGCACATCAAAGATTTCATCTTTCATTTTGCTCTCGATTAATTTCATACGAAATTGCAAACGCTTTCATTTTGCGGTTAACCATTCCACCGTTTAATAATGTCATGAATTTTCTAAATTAGTCTAATCAGCCTGGTCAAACTTTTTGACTCAAAAAGTGTTTTAATCAGTTTTTATGAAATTTCTTGAAAACTATGAGGTTTAGCGCAAGAGATATTAAGTACAAAAATAATTAGCGTTAAATTTTAAACAAAAAGTATTAAGTCGAAATCTTGGTGAAGAGAATGGTTTCGGAGTTATGAACCGTCAAAGAAAGCCCCTTTTAGTTTACAGATTGAAAATTAACTTTCGGCGATATTTCCTGAACTATTTGTTCTATTTAAAAAATTAATAAGTAATTTTTTATAGGAAATTGCACTAAGATTAATTTTGTATTTAGTCTAAGTATCGCTAGGACCAGTAGTTTTCGAGTTATTCAATGATAAAATGCCATAAGAACCTATTTTTTTCGCCTAAGATTCAAAATACCGAAGAAAATGCGATAAAAGAAGGAAAAACGGATGTTTTTCGACCAGAAAACGCCCAAAAGTCTGATAAAAATGGTGTTCCTGCGCCAAAAAACGCTCAGGCAAACTGTAAGTGAAAACATTTGTTGGTAATTGATCCTTTACAGCCCTGATAGTCTTCTTAATGCAATTGATGTTTATAATCAACCCTCAATTGAAGCTCCCATCCTGCTTTATACGATCAGTTGAGAAGAAAATATCAAAACATTTTTATCTAAAAGGTTCAACGCACTTTTTTTTTTTCTGAATTCGTCGTCCCATTGATTAAAGCCTCGATAAAGAGGAGGTCGCGCCCTGTTTAATGGATATAAAAGAAAAAACTACAGGGTAATCCAATGTGTCGGGCTTACAAAATTACAATTATTCGTCAGACACCGGAAACAGAAACAACGGATTCGTACGGCGTACACAAAGGACCATTTCCTTGCCATTCTACCGTTGTTAAATAAAAAAAATCCTTTAAAAAACGTTGATTTCTCTATTTGCAATCTTCTTGCACTTGAGGTGACAAAAGGTCAACGAATTTTCATTTTCAACATAATGGCTACTATAAAAGTCTATGAAAGATTCACAGATATTTTTGTTTTTTTATGTTGCCATTAAAAGATTAAATCAAGCTTTCTCATAAGTTTGTAATAAATCTGTAATTCTAAATGTATTACTCATCAGTCGTCAAAGTCTGGAGGCGGCCGATGGAAACTTTCTTAAAGGAGAGGAGGAACATCAAGGTAGAAAAAATTGAAGTCTTCGCCGCGCCAGGCCAGAAGGAACAGGCTTAAGCACTCCAAATATCTCCCTGCTTCAAAAAATTGTATTGTATACAAGAAGGAATTGCTGAAAATTTGGTGATGATGGGACTAGTACGTAGCGCGTGAGATAGATAGATCTCCGCCATTTTTGCGAAATTCAGAAAAAAGCTCTCTTTTTAAGACTACTATAATGAAGATTCTGTATTTGGGGAAACTCGGATGAAAATTGCGGCTGTAAATTGCTCAGGAAAGAAACTGGACCGCTGTCACCAGAGTAAAGATCGGGGTGGGTCTCTCCCAAAAACCATGGAGGGTAATACAATAACTTCTATTATGGTAAATTGAATTTTCTTGAACAGAAAAACGAGGAAAAAGTCCAAAAATCTATTTAGGTTGCCAAAAAACCTCTTTTTGACACGACTTTTTCGAAGTTTTCGAATTTTTTGACTGAAAAACTGACTTTTTACCGGATTTTTTGGGTCTACCCCCCCCCCCCCCCTCCAACTTTCTCAAAGAATTTATTGTGATGTCGGATTTTTGGGGAAGGGTCTTCCAGACCCCGAAGGTTTTCTTTTTTTTGGACAAAAATCTAGTACGCACTGCCGGCTTACAGAGAAACTCTGAAAATATAAGTTATCAATTTTTCAGCTACGGAAGATTCACTTCCAACAAACCGTCCATGGAGAGTAATACAATAACTTATCATTGAGAAACTCAATGAAACAAAAAATCGACTCTTCATCCCAAATTAGGTTATCGAACAATCTTTTTATACCACAAAAAGAAGCTCTGTTTTAGAGAAAGTTTTGAGTCTTCAGTTAACAGGGATACGAAAAAGTTTGGCCAAAATTCAAAATTCTTTTAAAAAGATGACACTTTTTGGCTCATACGAATGTCTATTGTTCTAAATTTATCTTCACGTATTGCTTTATGTTTCAACGATTTATCAGAAAAAACTTGTGCTAAAATAAAAGCAAAATTGACTTTATAATTTAAAAAAGGAGGGTTGGAAATGAATTGAGGCGCTCCGGGTACGAAGGGCGAACTCGACATCGGACAAATTTTTTTAACTTCCTTAAAGAAGTTATTGTGATACCTCGACGTCGGGTTTTTGGGGAAGGGTCCTCCAGTTTTTTTTCATTTTCAGATTCTAGACCTCTTGGTGAATACACCCATATAATTTTTATGTTGAGTTCGCCATTTTTTCCCCTTAAAATACGTAAAAACCGAAACTTTAAAATGCGAATATCTCGAAACTACGTTTTGTCGAGTTCGCCCTTCGTACCCGGAGCGCCTCAATTAAAACTTTAATTTTGGTGGAGTCAATCATCTACCTTGAAACCAAACATGGAGGGTAATTCAATAACTTCTGTTTGAGAAAGTTGAAACATTGGCAAATAAATCCCGAATGACGGGTCGTGCACTCGAAAGCGACCCGGGAAAAGTCATTGTACACCCGGCACACGACTCCGATGAAATCAGTAGTCAACTTGCAAAAAAAAAAAAACTTTGATTTCTTTGCGAATCAGACAATATCCTACAAAAGGGTGGATATTAAAGCAGACGTTGAAGGCATTAAAGGTCGAGATAGTAATTAACATTTAAGAGTAGTAAGCGTCGGTAATTAACTTGTAAAAAGGACTGTGTTCTTTCAGTCGTTTTTCCCGATTTGTCGACAAATGATATCAGTCAGGTTGATCTCGAAGATAACCGACTTCCTCCCCGGACTTTCCACACTTGCACTCTCGACTTCTTCCTCCCGTTACGCCCGACCGCGAAGATTATGTTACAAGGTAGCCAAACAATAATCAAGGGAAAAACAAGCAACTCGGGAGGAAAAAAAAAAAGATTTCCAACAGTCTCGGTTACTTTTCGTTGGAAGGCAAATAATAACGTAAAACCTAAACATCCATCTAACTTGATAAAAAAAAAAGGTTTCTATGCCTTAAGGGATTTACAATGTCAGCTTCTTTTAAAAGCCACTAAGCGTAAAGGATCAATTTTAGTTTTTTTCCCTTACATTTCATGAATATTTATAATGAAAGTTATTTGGAGTTGATTGTAGCCTGCAGTAGACCAATAAAAATTTTTCTTGAGACTTCAGTTTTCAACTTGAAGTTATTGTGATACCCTCCACGTCAGGTTTTTGGGGAATGGTCTTCTAGACCCCGGAGGGTCAAATCAAATCTTTACCGATCTCAACTTTGTCTGCGGTGCCGGCCGGCCGTAATATTTTTTTTCCGGAACACTTTACCGCCACAGTTTTCACTGATTTTCACCAAATTTTTATTAATTACTCCTTATATTTTTTACCAATTTTCGGTGTAAAAAATCATCATTTTTTTACAGGGAGAAATTTTGTACTTCCACGCCTTACTAGAGGGGCCTCTCTTGGGCAAAAATCCCATTATTTCTACCGTGATACATAAAAAATTTGTCGAAAAAAAGAACAGATAATTTTTCGGAAAAAAAAAAGCGCAAAAATAAGAAAAATTGGAAAATTTTTCGGAAAAAAAACTTATTGAGAAAAAAAAACTTAAAACTTTTTGAAAAAAAAAAATGAAAATTTTTCGGAAAAAAACATAGAAAATGTTTCGAAAAAAAAAAACAACTTCCCGCTACGTTATACTTCCCCTCCCTTATACTTCCCCTCCGTTATACTTCCCTCCCATATACTTCCCCCTCAGTTATACTTCCCCCTCCTATATTTGTTACTTCTCTTTTTTGAAGTTTTGATGGCAGCTCTTCAAACTAATACTTTGAGTTGCCCTTGGATAATTAAAATAGAGAAAATCCGGTGAAAATGGTGTTGACAAGCCCGAAACATTATTTATCATAGTTCAGGATGTTTTTTTATGGATAATCCAGGAATAAACTTTTATTCCTAAATAATACGCTGCCAGGATAAACCTAGTCAATCAATTATTAATCATATTTTAACAAAAATTCATCCGCCCGGACACAAAACTACCTAACAAAACGTTATACTTCCCCTCCCTTATACTTCCCCCTCCGTTATACTTCCCCCTCCCATATACTTCCCCCTCAGTTATACTTCCCCCTCCTATATTGTTACTTCTCTTTTTTGAAGTTTTTGATGGCAGCTCTTCAAACTAATACTTTGAGTGCCCTTGGATAATTAAAATAGAGAAAATCCGATGAAAATGGTGTTGACAAGCCAGAAACATTATTAATCATAGTTCAGGGTGTTTTATGGATAATCCAGAAATAAAAATTTATTCCTAAATAATACGCTGCCAGGATAAACCTAGTCAATCAATTATTAATCATATTTTAACAAAAATTCATCCGCCCGGACACAAAACTACCTAAAAAAATAAAACAGAAAATTTTAGGTAGACAAAAAAATTTCCTCCGGGCCGGATTTGAACCAGCGACCTATGGATATCTGCCACACACAACCAATCTACAGTCCACCGCTCTACCAACTGAGCTACCAGAGGTGTTGTTAGCGAAGGTCTCAACTTCAATACTAAAGGAAATACTCGCGTAACACTTTTAACGATGTGCTAATTAACTCCGAATAGATACATCGAATGATAAAATCTTGATAATAAAAAATTTTTAAACACGCTATTAACATTTTCATAAAACAATTATTTAAAAAAAAAAAGGCAAGGAAATTTTTTTAAACATATAAAAAAATTAAATTAAGGAAAAAACAAGTAAAGTTAAGAATTTTTGTACTTACTCGTGCAAGAAAATCAAAACGTTGGGCATGATTTAAAAGAAACATGGGGAAATCTTGGATATTCGAGGGGGCAAGTAAGAAAATATTTGGATGTGAAATAAAATCAGGGTTTATCGGTGGATTTTGTAGGGACGATAGCCGATAGTGGTCTTGTCAGTCGCTCGGAATTGATAAGGAAGGGAAGCGCGAAGTGAGGAAGGAACCCGACGAAAAGAGAAAAAAAAGTACCCGGGACGCGCGTTCATAAACTGGCTATCGAGGGTTCCAGAATATGAAGGTTTCGTCCGATCGAATTGAGCGCAGACGTAACCTTTTTCTTCAGGATAAACACAGACCGCATTCTGTTGGATTGCATAAGAACTACGTTTTTTAAAAATTGATATCGACGGATATTACAAGAATTTTTTGTAGTTTCCCTCAGTTTTCTGACAGAAAAACCTAATTTAGAATTGTTCCTCAGTTTTTTGACCAAGAAAATCTGTTTTTTCAGAAGTTTTGGTAGTTTTCCACGTTTTTTAGACAAAGAAACCATGATCTTATAGGATTTTCTTTAGTTTTCAGTCAGAGAAACCTGATTTTGAATGGATTTTCATGATTAGTCCTCAGTTTTTTGACAAAGTTTTTACTTTTTTCAGAAGTTTTGGTAGTTTTCTTAATAATTGTTTAGACAAAAAATCATAACCTTATAGGATTTTTCTCAGTTTTCAGACAGAGAAACCTAATTATTTTCAGGATTGTCCTCAGTTTTTTGACAAAGGAGCCCCTTTTTTCACAAGTTTTGGTAGTTTTCCTCGTTTTTTAGACAAAGAAACCCTATTCTTATAGGATTTTCCTTAGTTTTTAGGCTTAGATACCTGATTTTGAAAGGATTTTCATTATTAGTCTTCTGTTTTTTGAAAAATTTTCCATTTTTCAGAATTTTTGGTAGTTTTCCTTGTTTTTAGACCAAAAAATCCTAATCTTACCGGATTTTCCTCAGATTTCAGACAGAGAAACGTCTTTTGAAAAGATTTTCAGGATTGTTCCTCATTTTTAGACAAAGAAACCATCATCTTACAGGATTTTCCTCAGTTTTCACACAGAGAAGGGGATTTTACATGATTTTCTGGATTGTTCATCAGTTTTTTGACAAAGAAACCCATTTTTTCAGAAGTTTTGGTAGTTTTACCAGCTTTAAGACAAAACAATCATAATCTTACAAGATTTTCCTCTGTTTTTCAGGCAGAGAAACCAAATTTTTATAGGATTTTCAGCATTGATCCTCAGTTTTTTGACAAAGAAACACGTTTTTTAAGAAGTTTTAGTAGTTTTCCTAGAGTTTTTAGATAAATAAACCATAATCTTAAAGGATTTTCCTAAGTTTTTTAGACAAAGAAACCCTATTCTTATAGGATTTTCCTTAGTTTTTAGTCTTAGATACCTGATTTTGAAAGGATTTTCATTATTAGTCTTCTGTTTTTTGAAAAATTTTCCATTTTTCAGAAGTTTTGGTAGTTTTCCTCGTTTGTAGACCAAAAAACCCTAATCTTAGCGGACTTTCCTCAGATTTCAGACATAGAAACGTCTTTTTGAAAGGATTTCCAGGATTTTTCCTCAGTTTTATGACAAAGAAACCCATTATTTCAGAAATTTTGGTAGTTTTCCTCGTTTTTAGACAAAGAAACCATCATCTTACAGGATTTCCTCAGTTTTCAGACAGAGAAGGGGATTTTACATGATTTTCTGGATTGTTCATCAGTTTTTTGACAAAGAAACCCATTTTTCAGAAGTTTTGGTAGTTTTACCAGATTTTAGACAAAAAGATCATAATCTTATAGGACTTTCCTCTGTTTTTCAGGCAGAGAAACCTAATTTTACAGGATTTTCAGGATTGATCCTCAGTTTTTTTGACAAAGAAACCCATTTTTTCAGAAGTTTTGGTAGTTTTACCAGTTTTTAGACAAAAAGATCATAATCTTATAGGACTTTCCTCTGTTTTTCAGGCAGAGAAACCTAATTTTTACAGGATTTCAGGACTGATCCTCCGTTTTTTGACAAAGAAACACGTTTTCTAAGAAGTTTTAGTAGTTTTTCTAGATTTTTAGATAAATAAACCATAATCTTAAAGGATTTTCCTAAGTTTTCATACAGAGAAACCTAATTTTTACAGGATTTTCAGGATTGATCTTCAGTTTTTGGACAAAGGACAAATATTTGGTAGTTTTCCTAGTATTTTAGAAAAGAAACCATACCTAATCTACCAGAACCCCATTGGCGCAATTTCTTTACATCAATTTTTAAAAAATATAAGGAGTACCTATTTGGTGAGAATTTGGTGAAAATCAGAACAACGGTTCGGCCGCAGCGCAGTTTTTAAAATTTCAAACGTGCATATCTCCGCTATTTTTTCGTAATTCAAAAATCACAGACGATAATTTTTTGTTCAATTATTCAGGAAGGTTGTGTGAAAATCGGTTGGAAACTGTGGCCGTAAAATGTTCCGGAAAAAAATGCTACGTCCGGCCGGCACCACAGACAAAGTTGAGATCGGTAAAGATCAATATTCGATTTAACCCTCCGGGGTCTGGAAGACCCTTCCCCAAAAACCCGACGTATAGGGTATCACAATAACGTCTTTAAGGAAGTTAAAAAGAAATCGTAGATTTTAAGAATCCAAAAAAAATTATCATGCAGTTTTTGACTTTTTCTATAGCTCTTGCTTTTCTTGCCTTGTTTGTCGGAGGCAGAGTAAATGCTGAACCCGAACCGCCATTTCAAAAGGCAGTAAGTATTTTCTCGTTTATTAATTATAATAATTTTTTAGTCCGACCGTTTGCCTTGCTATGCGGTAATAATATGATTGTACAATCGAAATAAAAATTTTGAATACTAAAATTGATTTTTTCTTGTCTTTTACCCATGACATACGTACTATTTAAAGGAGATAAATAATGTTTTCTTTCCTTTTTAGCTGAAAAAGCCCATTTCACCCTATTTTTACTTTTCAGGAATTTTCAAAGTCGTCCATCATTGGATTTGAAAAATGTCAGCTGACGCAGATAAAAAATAATCAAGCATTTTCATCTGTTGCACATTCTGATAGTATTGTTAGTAAAAAAAAAAACCTAAAAATGTCTTGGTATTCTTCATTTAAAAGTTTATTCATTGAAGACAAAAAGTGTTTTTTCTCGACTGCTTTTATGAAAAATGTTTGGAACTCTGGAATCCGGAAAAAATTTAGCTTCCGGTAAGTGTGAATTCTTATCAGAAACTTCCCTTCAAACTTTTTTCCAGCCATTTTTTCCGACCATTTGACCGTTTTACATTTAACGACGTTTCTCGCTATCATCATTTATGTCATAATAAAAGAAGTTCGTTTTTTTTTAAAATAGGTATTTTTACATTTTTCAATAGATCCAAATAAAAAGATATCGAAGAAATGAGGCCAAGATGTCTGAAACGATTCGGAATTTAACGGAAGAGTCCAGACAGGTTCGTTTTTATGCTGAATTTTATGCGATTTAATTTTGGTTCAGGCTCCGAAAGCTTACCTTGTAAAGAAATATGGGAAAAAGAGAACTAGAAACGAAAATAAAATTGAAAAAACGTTCCATGTAAGTACCTAATATCAAAACATTGGATTCTAATAAAAACGCTTTATTGGAAACTCGCTTTTTACCCGTTTTGAAGAAAAGCTCTACGGGAAATATACAGGGTGTCCGGAAACACATGGCAAGCGTCTGGGAGAGCGTTAAAAAGTGGTTTTACGAAAAAAAGTTAAATGTAATCCCCCCTTAATTTAAATCAAAGAATTTGATGGTGTAGTTTAAAATCCGCCTGGATATACAGGGTGTCCCAGACACAACCTAACTTCGTTATTTCAAATAAGAACCCCTATTTTTATTTCAGATTCGTAATCTACGCAAAATTTCAAGTAGATTTGAGTACTCATATGACGATTTTGGACAACTTTTAAAAAATGTCAAAATTTAGCGTTTTTTGCGCTAAAATCCGTTAAAATTGACCTAGGAGACTCGTTTTTTTTTAATTCCACTTATTTTTTCCCGAAGAATCCAACTGTCTCAAATTTGAGCATCTTCGCATTCTGCATCACGAGATTTCGTCGCTAATGGCCTTTTTTCAAGTTAAAACCCAAAATTTTAGTTCAGAAATGAAAATTAGCACTTTTTGAAAGGAATTTTTCTTTCGGACCACAAATTTTGAAAGAGCTACAGCGTCTTTTGTGTTTATGCATCAAAAATTAAAATTCCGTCAACAAATCGCTAATTTCCATTTTTGAAGTATGGAATTTGGAGTGAAACTTGAAAAAAGGCCATTAGCGACGAAATCTCGTGATGCAGAATGCGAAGATGCTCAAATTTGAGACAGTTGGATTCTTCGGGAAAAAATAAGTGGAATTAAAAAAAAAACGAGTCTCCTAGGTCAATTTTAACGGATTTTAGCGCAAAAAACGCTAAATTTTGACATTTTTTAAAAGTTGTCCAAAATTGTCATATGAGTACTCAAATCTACTTGAAATTTTGCGTAGATTACGAATCTGAAATAAAAAATAGGAATTCTCATTTGAAATAACGAAGTTAGGTTGTGTCTGGGACACCCTGTATATCCAGGCGGATTTTAAACTACACCATCAAATTCTTTGATTTAAATTAAGGGGGGTTTACATTTAACTTTTTTTCGTAAAACCACTTTTTAACGCTCTCCCAGACGCTTGCCATGTGTTTCCGGACACCCTGTATTTCAAGGCGTTTTTGTCCTCGAAACCCAAATTTTTGCCCATTTTATAAGCTTTCCTTGATTTTTTCGATTTTTTCCCTCTTTAACCCTCTGTGGAGATTTTTCTACCCTGAAAAAACACTTTCCACATAATTTTTTTGGTACATGTGACTTTACTATACTATTACAACGCGCATGCGCGAGCATTCATATGTTTTTAGTTCCCCCTTTTTTTCAAATTCAAACTATTTTGATAACACGATGGGGTTAATTTATTTCCTCTCGCAAGAAAAGCTGGAGAGAAAAAAAAATATGTACAAACGGGAAAATGGCCCTTTCTAATTTGGAGAAAAAAAAAATTTATTTTCAATTTAGTTAAGTGATTTTGAAGAATATACATCTGATGGTACAGAGGAAGAGATTATCGTCATCGCACCACCCATCGCCGTAAAGGAGGATGTAATACTTGTATAAAAAAATTTATAAAACATTTTAAAAAATTTGTTTTTCAAAGATAAATAACAGCTTACGAAAGATAAAGGATCCAGAAAAAATTTATTTTGATCCCGAAATATCCGAGATTGATGAAAAAGAAACTTTTCTTCTCAAAATAAAATTAAAAAAGAACCATTAAAAGTAATTATTAAAAGAAAAATTATTAATTAATAATAAAATAAAGAAAAATGACGTTAAATTGAAAGAAAAGCCAAAGCTGGAAAAATCCAAAAGGAAGCGACCATTTGTTAAATCGTTGGGGATAAAGTAAGATTTTTTATTTTAAATTAAGGTGTTTTAAAGTAAAGGTTCAAATGCGGGGTTTAAAAAGCAGTGTGGCAATTTAAGCAAAAAGGGGAAAAAATTAATTTTGAACTTATCAAATTTTCTCTCTTCTTTAAAAATGGTTCAAATTTTGACGTACCCTTATTGTTTGATTTATTTTTAGAAAAAACATAAATTTCACCCTCAACCGAAGAAAAGGGCCGTTTCAAGGGTTTCTTCTACACCTCAGGGTGAGGTAAAAATGAGCTATGAAGGCCCAAATAAGGTAAATTTTTTTTCTAACAAAAATGCGTTTTCATAAAATTATGAATTTTTTTTAGGTGGGGCATCCTTTTTACAACCGAAAAGAACCGTTAAATTCCCAAAAAGTAAATCAGAAAAAGAACTACAAAAAACAGGTCCACTCCCAGGTTAGTAAGATCGAGAACTTTGACCCTAAAGAAATCCACGATTTCCTTGCACCAAAAAGACTCAAATGACACCAAAAAATCATCAGAGACACCATCGTCCAGAAGAAAATCGGTAAAAATTTAAAAAACATAATTTTAAACTAACAATAATAAGGATAAGGATTTAGGATCAAAAATCCTAATCAAAAAGGAGACGAACAGATCAAAAAATGCTTCTTAACAGCATTTAATATCGAGTAAAATATTTTAATGAGAAAAAAAAATCAATTCATTTTTTAGGAATAAAGAGTTTGAATTTAAATTTAAGAAAAACGAACTTCTTAAAGAAATTACGATTTTAGATGAAGATCTTTTGGGAGTAAGATTTCTATTTTATAAATTTTCTGAGAGAGAAGTTATTGTAACACCCTCGATGGACGGTTTTCCAGAGCCTGAATTTTTTCCGAGAAAGGTCGGTTTTTCATACCCCAGAAAATCTCAAAGAGAATTTTGTAATACCCTCAATGGACGATTTTCCAGAGCCTGAATTTTCTCCGAGAGATTTCAGACCCCAGAAATTTCTCAAAGAGAAGTTATTGTAATACCCTCATGGACGATTTTATGGAGGTCTTCTAGGCCCCGGAATTTCTCAGGGAGGAGTAATTGTAATACCCTCAGTGGACGGTTTTTGGGGGACGGTTCTTCCAGAGCCTAATTTTCTGCAAGAGAGTTCGGTTTTTCAGACCTAAGAAATTTCTCAAAGAGTAGTTATTGTAATACCTCATGGACGATTTTACAGAGATGGTCTACAGGCCCAGAATTTTCTCAAGAAGTTATTTAGCAACCTCAATAAACGGTTTTTTAGGTTTCAAAAATACCAGTTTTAAAATTTGATTCTGGAGAAACTTTCAAAACGTGTAATGAAGGATTAGGGTAAAAAATTCATTACAAAAAAATTAATTAAAGATAAAAAAAATTAATTAAAGTTTTTTAAAATTTAGGAAATCTCGAGTTGAGTTTCCACGCAAAACGATACCTTGGAAAGATCTCAGCGATAAACAGATGGACGATTTGATTGAGCTGAAAAAAAGGGCCGCCATGATAAAAGCAAAGAAGGTTTTTTTTTTTGCTTGAATTTTTTTGTTATTCAATTTTAGAAATGCCCTAAGCCCAAGCTGAATCATTCGGCGCGGCTTCGTTTGATGAAGAACCAAAGTTTGCCGACGACGCCGATCAAAAAGAAAGGCGGCGATCAAAGCGTCTGCTCAGCGCCGACGGTCGGTGATATTCTTGTACCGTTTTTAAAATCGTTTTGTTGTGGTCTTGACTCCGCTTATCTTTTTTCAGACTCCTCAATTCCCAGTAGCTTCCACAAAAGACGAATTTAATAAAAGTGATTAATCCTCGAATTTTTTGACAACTTTTTTAGGGTGACCGGAACTCCAAAATTTTAAAGCGGGACGCTAATTTTAGGCTCAATTTTATTATACAGGGTATGTCGTGATTTTCGACCAAAAATTCAAGAAAACGACCCAAAAATCGTTAAAAACGACCCAAACAACTAATGAAACTGTACACCAGAAAATCTAGGGGAATGATCCAAAAGGGAGAAAAACGCTTAAATTCAAGCGCTATTTGGGGAAACCTGTAAGTGTTTTTAATAAATAAATAAAATAAATACCTTATGAAACAGGGTGACCTTAAATCTGGATCGAAATGAACTAATTTTTAAAGAATGTGCAAAAATTTTATTTATAATTCTTATTAA
This sequence comes from Orius insidiosus, assembly GCA_014119065.1. Classification (NCBI taxonomy): domain Eukaryota; kingdom Metazoa; phylum Arthropoda; class Insecta; order Hemiptera; family Anthocoridae; genus Orius; species Orius insidiosus. The sequence continues at coordinate 71,290 of JACGAQ010000676.1, read as the reverse complement.
TAGGTATAATAAGTAACTATTACATAATTTACTCTATTAAAAATAAATAAATTTCTATATTTATCGCTATTATAAAATAATATCAAAATTAATGAAAAACGTATGTTTATGATATGATAAAATCTAAAAATGTGATGACACTATGACTAAATTTTTTTTTCTTCGGCGATTTCTGGTTTAGTATGCTTGAGGAGTGTCGTCGCAGTAATGTTGGGTGATGGTTTTATTGCAGGTGTCACATTTGACGTCGCAGCACCATTTGAAAGTGCAGTTGCAGTACCAGTTGATGGTGATTGGCCTCCTTTTCACTTGATGCCCGCAAGAACGACAGAGTTCCCTGCATGAGCGTTTTTCTGTTCTGTCGTTGTTGGTCCTTCCGCGGCTGCAGACTCTCCCTCCAGTCCCCGGCCAGCCTGTTTTTTAAAAGAAATTATTAGAAAAAACTTTTTTTTTTAGACGTACCTGTCGAATTATTGGGCTTGCAATAATCTGGCGATTCTTCTAAAAATACCATTTGGGGTCCGGGATGTCGAGGGAGACTTGGCGGGTGACGCGGTTGACTTGAACACGCTGTGCTCTCTGATATCGCTGTTTGATCGAGGAGGCGATGGTATGAAATGGGGATATTTTCCTCCAGCATGTCTTCATCGTACACGATCCGGAAAGTCCGTGGCATTTGCATTCCGGCTTCACGTGTTCTCTCAGGATCTAAAATTTTTAACATTTCAATTTTTAATTTCCTCAAAGAGAAGATATGTGATACACTCAATGGTCTCCTGAAAAGGGTCTTCCAAAAGTTTTTTTAGCGGAAGGGAGGAATATCCAGCAGCAAAGGGTAAAAACGCCCGAGTTTAACACTTCCCAAGATTTTTTGAGGATAGTTTATTTTTCCCCCAGAAGAAAAATGAAAAATTTACCAAACGTCCGAGTCGAGAATTGTGGGAATTGATCTGGGTCAATACGTCGACACCTCGTCCTTCCAAAGATGAAAAGAAGGCATCGGAGACAGCATCTCCAGTCGTTATGTCATCGCTGCATCCTCCCCAGCTCCAAGTCTTCGCCACTCCTCCTCGACCGGTTTGACGTCCGGGGGCGGATTCCGACATCCGCAAGACATAAAATCACCTAACGAACAGCTTTTCGTGACGGAATAGACGATTCCCGCTGCGGCGATCGACGTGACAAACGCCTTCTCCCTCGTCGTCTCTTTAAACGATCTGCAATTTTTAAAAACAACTTTTTCACTACTTTTGACATTTAAAGTGAGCGGCCCTCCTAAAACGGATGACAAGCAACTCTTTTTCCTTTCGTCGCTATTCTGACAAAACTTTTTAAGCCAAACACTTCTCATAATTAACTTTTTTGTCCATCATAAATTAAAAGACATTTTCTCAGTAATCGACAATCTCGGATTTTGTTAACTTTGATGTCAATTTCCCTCCGGTGAGAGACCCCGGCGAAGAAGCGAAAAGACAAAAGGGTCTTTTGAACGTTAATTATTGATTTCGTCCTTTGGAAATTTTTGCGGGGGTGGAAATTCAATTACAAGGCGTAAAAACGTTTCAAAAATAATAATAGAAACGTCTCACTAGCCGAGAACCACGATTCACTAAGAAAAAAAATTTTTTCTCTTCTAATTTGCTCTAAAACCGCATTTTTCACTCAATTTCGTACGTTTTTCAAAATAAAAAAGTTTAAAACAGTTTTTCGGCCGAGAAACGCCCGTTTTAACGGATTTTTGAATTTAAAAAAACTTACTTGGCAAACGCCGATTTTGGGCAATTCCATCTTTCCCATCTGAATTGAGATTTACACTGTTCCAACGCAAGCTTAGCTCCTTTCGCCAACGATTTTACCACCACGCTTCTTATCTATAAAATTTTGTTATTGAACTTTTTTTTTAAATAAATAAAAACTTACATAATTATTGTCCATAGTTGGCTTCATTGCGTGAGCCAGAGAAAGAGTATTTGTCCAGATTCCTCTAATAAAAAAATTAATTAAAAAAATAAAATAGCCAATAATAAACTTACGTTGTAATAAAAGTGAGATATGAAAACGCCAAATATCTGAGGAAGAATAATTTGAGGTCCATGTTTTGTCCCTTTTGGATGTTCGAGTCGAAATGGTAACTTTTCGATCTTGAGAAACCATTTTGTACTTTTTCAATATTTCACCGACAGATAATCTTTTAACGTTTATTCTCAACGGAAAACTCCGGGGTGGTGGAAACTCCGGGGTAAAACTGGCCACTCAGAAGCGGGGATTTTCGGGTTTCCACCTCTTAAAAAGTCAGGTACGGGAAAAATTCGTTGGTCCTCTTAACAGCTTTTTAACGGTTTTTTCAAGACTGAAAAATAAAATTTGAAGGCACAAAAAAACTTTTTATTTACACGTTTATTGATTAAAATTAACTTTTGACAAAAAATAAAGGATTTCCCGCTATTTTAGACCCAGAATTCAAGGGGTTTCAATCAATTTTAGGGCCAACAAAAACACTTTTTATAAGATTTTCTTTACTTTTTGAAGAGAAACTCGCTTTATTATCGTTTTTTAATTGTCTATCGGCCAATAAACACCAATTTTACAAGATTTTTATGAGGTTTTCTCGGTTTACAGGTCCCGAATCGCCTTTTTTACTTGATTTTTTGTGGCTGGGCCAAATTTTTTCTATTTTTGGTCTTATTCTTCGATCTTTTGGACAAAAAATATCCATCTTATCGGATTTTAATGAGTTTTCCTCAGTTTTTTCGCTGAAAATCGCCGCTTTTACTGGATTATTAGCGTCTAATTAGATACCTGGCTACTGAACCAGCTTTTTAACACAAATTTCTTACTTTTTTTTGTATTTTTCTTTCAGTTAGAATATTTTGCTTCCTCGTTTTAGAAGTCTATCTACTGAAAAATGTCAATTTCACCAGTTTTTTAAGCGTCTTAGAGGCTTATTGGTGAAGAAATTTTACAAAATTTTTATGCGGTTTTCTCGGTTTACAGGTCCCGAATCGCCTTTTTTACGTCATTTTTGTGGCAGGGGCAAAATTTTCCCTATTTTTGGTCTTATTCCTCGATCTTTTGGGCAAAAAATATCCTTCTTATCGGATTTTAATGTGTTTTCCTCAGTTTTTTAGAAAATCGCCGCTTTTACTGGGGTTTTTAGCGTCTAATTAGATACTTGGCTACAGAACCACCTTTTTAAGACAAATTTCTTACTTTTTTCTTATTTTTCATTCAGTTAGCATATTTTGCTTCTTCGTTTTCTGCTGTCTATCTGCTGAGAAGTGCAAATTTTACTAGATTTTTAAGCGTCTTCGAGGCTTATTGGCTAAAAAAAAACTTTTTTTTCCACCATTTTTTATAATCCAAAAACTACCATCCCTGGAGTCCCTCGATCATCAGGTAATATGAAAATATTTTCTACCCGATTTCAAGGAGTTTGATTAGTTTTTTGGCAGAAAACACCGAATTTACCCCATTTTCTTAGCTTATTGGCTAAAAAACTACTTTTTCATCTAGTTTCCTAGAAATTCCTTGGAATTCCTTTTTTATCTTTTTCCGCTCGTTGCCCTCAATATTTTGTATCCATGAGCCCCATTTTTCAGACGTTTTTTCACCAAAAATCGCCCCCAATTTTTCATCTTCATCTGACCATATACCTTCTATACCGCCTTTTTCATCGATTTTCAAAATTTTTTGTCTTAAAAACCGACTTTTCTCATGTTTCTTGATATTTTAGCCCTTTTCAAGAAGTTTTCAGCAGCTTTAACCTCTTATTTTTAGGTATTTTCTCAATTTTAATTTTTTAAGACACTCGGTTGGTCAAATTCCCTCAGTGGGAACAAGGTTGCCTAAAATTTTGAATTACAAATTTTCCTAGTATTCTATCTTCAATTATTCGCCAAGATTACAAAATTAGGTACGGAAGTACCCACCTAAACTTTCTCAACGGTCGCCAGCAAGTTAGTATGGACTTCTGTTATAAATAATAAAACTGTGAGCTACTCACTATAAATCAATATGATTTGAACAGAAATTCGTTTTATTTTGAATAAATAAGAAACAAAAAAGTATCCTTTTTTTAAAATGGTATCAACAGTTTCCTGCGAGAGGAAAAAATCTGTAGTTGGCAGACTCTTTTCATCTAAAGTTTTTCTCAGTTTGAAAGGTATTAATTATTAGAGGGGAATCGACGTTCCTGGGTTCGAGGAGACCTCGATAAATTCGAGAAACTCTTGAAAAAATAAAGACTTTTTCCAGAGTTGTTTGAGTCGTCGGGGTGAAAAAGAGGGCGGCCGATTTCGTTTATTTGGTGAGGGGAAAAAAAAGGGAAAAAGAGAGAAACGTTGAGGAAGGCCATGAGTTTTACTGGGGCGACAATTCTCATTTTACGCATTTGAAAAGAAATTTGAGACATTTTCATAAACTATTGAAATTTTAAACCAATATAAAAAAAAAAAAAGAGTTTCTTTTACCCTTAATAAATATGAGAAAATAAAAAATGGGAAGATTTTGAATCGCCTGAGGTTTGTTAAATTAATTCCATTTTGTTGATCAAAAAATTTTTTAAAAATAATTATTCCTGTTTTAGTTTTAAAAAAAAAAAACGGTTAAAATTAGTTAGGCGTGAACAGCCTAAAATCCCTACTATAAAAAATTGGTACATGTGACTTTACGTTGATCTAACAACGCGCATGCGCGAGTTTCCGCGTTTTTTTTCAAAAAATCATCTCGATTTACCTAAATTCATAGTTTGATAACGCGGGGGCTAATTTTTTCCCCCTCAAAAATAGGTTGTTTCGAAAAGTTATAGGTGTTTGAGGGGGGGGGAGGAGCTTAAAAATCATAACTCCTGGATTGATTGAGATATGACATACGTAATGATGCGTTCTTTGGACTTGTTAAATATAACGTTTGAGAGCTTCGGATTTCGTAGGTCATACAAGTCTCGTTTTAACCATGACTCTGGTATTTGCTTTACCCCCGAAATTCCTTTGGCACTTTGATCCAGCACTTGGATCACTGTTTGCGGTCCGCCGGAGATAAACGAGAAACTAATGGCTCGTTTTCGAATCGTTGACGTCCCGGACGAGAAACCGAAAACGCGACAGGTTGAATATATCGCTTAAACCCTGATTAATGATCCGTCTCCACCCTAATCACACTTTTCTTTTTTCTTTCCCTCCCAAATAGGGAAAAATGTATCGATATATCGAAAAAAATATATAGGTGGCACTGATATATCAGAATAATAATATCGATATTTCTATATTTCTGAAGGAATCTTAATCTAGGAACGATAAAGAGCGTTCCGGTGCATGGAGGGCTAATACAATAACATCTCTCTGAGACAGTTGTACCATCATAATTTCTGAAAAGGATAAAATTACCTGCTAACAACATGTTTTTGGTTTTAAAAACAGTTGAAGGAAATAAAAGAGTCCGGTTAATTCCCTCCTGTTTTTATTTTTATTCGAGGGACCGAATTAATAGTTATTGCTCGGCATCAAGACGCTCTTTTTAGCACCCAGGAAATGAGACCTGTTGAGAAGACGAGAAAACTCCCCCTCCGTAAATGATTATTAATCGCGTAAAATAAAAGTGATGCCCCTCCAGAGTTTTTAAAGTGAAAAGTCACGTTGGATTTGACAAAAAAAAAACATAATTCCTTCTCAGGCGGAAATTCTGAAGTCGGAAATTAAGTAGGGGATGCTTTAAGACGTGACATTTGAATTGTTGACCTGAAATTAAAACGTAGAAAATTAAGTTTCCTTTTAAATAAGAAAAAAAAAACGTTTTTCATAAAAAAAGTTAATTCTAAAAATTCTAACATCTAGTTAATTTCAATATTTGAATCGTAAATTTTCTTTGGGTGGAGATTATCCTCCAACGGTAATCATAAATTATATACGGCCCACCGTCGCATTTACCCTTTAAATACAGTTTTGTGAGGAGTTTAACACTAAAGTTCGCTAATTTCACTTTGTCTTTCAATTGGCCATTCAGCGGCTAAAAATTGGACTGCGGAAGAAAAAGTGGAGCGGGCTAATACGAAACGGGGGGGGGGGGAATAGTTTGTTGGACCAGAATCCTTGACCACTTACCCACGGAGGCTTCTTTTCGTAGCCAAGAAACGTCGTTTTTAGACTATTTTCTCCTTATTTGTACGTTTCTTAAAATTCTCATTTCTTGATACCTTGAACATCCCTTTTCCGTTCCTTAACTCCAGCTAGGCCGAAAGGACAAGCGTAAACAGCAAAAACTCCCTGCTAAGCAAGACAAAACCAAATTTTGGCTTTTAGGCTCAAAAACATCATATTCTGGGCACTGTCGCCATTTTCATGCCATAAAACGCCATGGGGGAAGACCCTTTCTCGACTTATCATGGAGGCTATTACAATAATTGCGGCGCTCCGGTACGAAGGGCGAACTCAACATCGGACAAATTTTTTTTTCATTTTCAGATTCTAGACCTTTTGATGAATACACCCATATAGTTTTTATATTGAGTTTGCCCCTTTTTCCCCTTTAAAATACGTGAAAACCGATATGAGGCAAAGCTCTAACTGCGATATCCGAGCGGGTACGAAGGGCGAACTCCACATCCTAGTCCACAACCCCCACTCCTTTTCCCATTCCAGGGTATGACTTTTCTGTTGAGTTCGCCCGTAACACAAAACTTTAAAATGCGAATATCTCGAAACCACGTTTTGTTGAGTTCGCCCTTCGTACCCGGAGCGCCTCAATTTCTCTTTGAGAAAGTTAAAAATCATTAATTTTTATTGATTTTTAAGTAATTTTGCTCAAGTTTTTAATGAATCCAAAATATTTGCGTATTCGTTTATTAATACTAAGCTACCTTTCACCTGGAAAGTGGTAAGATCGCATGATAAGTATGGCGTGACGAGGAATACATCAAGGGATGATAGGCAACTGCGGAAAGCGTGTCGATTCTCTCCTTTCGTTACGTTTTATTTTAAAAGAAAGATGAAAAAGAGGGGCGGGCACCGGGTTTCAAATAGAAATAATGTTTTTGGACGGAGAAACATGAAATTAATTCACTCTCATCTCATTTTGCGAACTCACGCAATAGGGGAAGCCTAAAATATTACGAATTGTACAAAGGGGATGGTGTTTTATTAAAAAATACAATTTACATGGATGACAGAATGTTTTTTTTTCTTTTTATGTGTCGGGATTTTGATTATTTTTTTAGTTTTCGAACTGTCTTGTCAAACTCCTTAAAAACTGAAGCGCCGTATGGCCACACTTTCGGGTTTTCTCTTCTTCAAAACTAAAAAAATAATTCAATTCCCAACACGTTTTGTCGCTGTTCCCAATTTTCCATGATTCGATCAGAAAAGGTGAAAAAAATTGATTTTTACAGGAATTCGTGCTCCTAACATTATTAAGGGCAAAAATAAAGGGTTTCTGAGTACACTCTTATTACGTATTCTCTTCGCGAACGTAATAGCATAAAGCGAGCCAGGTTTCATCATTTCACGGCAACAAAAGTTCTTCGCTATCAAGATATAAATGACTATATTATCCGGATAGATGTTAACATTGAATATTTATAAATACTATAATCGAAATTTAAAAAAAAGGATTCCTTTTTACTAGTAAAACTGCTGGTCCACCCAATATGAAGCACTAAGTACAAAGGGTTATTAGATTTCCGATATCCCACGAACTTTGAGGTAATTGTAATTTGAGGACTGGGGAGCAGATGTTTGAGAGATGGCGACAGATGGGAATTAGTGGCGATTAAATAAATAAACCGTTGTTTGCATGATTATGAATACGCTACGTTATTAAACTGAAATTAATTCACGAAATCCGGTGACGTAAATCACGCGGAAATCATCCTGTAAACTAAAACAAGATTTCAAAGTTTGTTTATATTTAACACGTCTGAAGGTTGATTGAGAGGTTTGTCGGGAAGATGTCACTGCTTAAGGGATTTTGATCGAGAGATTCGAGTGCGGTTGACGGGAGAAGAGGTTGAATGGGCCACGTACCATACCAATAGAAGGCGGATTTTTAAAGCTTGACTTTGAACGTCTTCTCTTTGGAGCCATTATATCGAGTAATGATAAAGCTAAACGAAAGTACTTGTTTGAAGAGCTTCCAACGAAACTTACATAAAGAGAAGTAAAAATATAGGAGGAGAAAGTATAACGGAGGGGAAGTATAAGAAAGGGGAAGGAAGTATAAGGGAGGGGAAGTTCAAGGGAGGGGAAGTATAAGGGAGGGGAAGCATAACGGAGGGGGAGTACAAGGGAAGGGAAGTATAATGGAGAGGGAAGTATAAGGGAGGGATTTTTTTTTTCACAAAATTTACCAAGTTTTTTTTTCCGCAAATTTTCTAAGTCTCAAGGAAGAAATTATGTGATTTTTGCCCAAGGGAAGTCCCTCTCTTAACGGGTGGACGTATTAAACTTCTCCCTACTAAAAAGAATTTTTGTTAACAATGGATCACTTTTCGGCAGGTAACTAATATAATTTTATAGCTATTTCCATGTCTCCTAGTGCTTTTTTTAAAAAATGCGATTTTTCTCGATTGCCTCGGGTTTCCTCGACCATTCTTTCAAAACTAAAACATTGAACTGTATATAACAACGCCACGTTGACAGAAATTGCCCATAGTTGCTCTTCTTTTTGGCGAATTTTTTAAGTTGACAACTTTGACCAAAATTTCGACTTTCACCAAAATTTAATCTTTTACTCAGGGTATTAATTTGGATATGGCAAGAGGGTTATAATATAATACTTTCGTCCAACGAATTTTAGCTTCTTTGCGGACCCTTCTTATGCAGAAAAAGAAGGATATTCCTTCAAGTCATTGCTTTGCTAAAAGCACCAGAAGCGGGAAGTGAATAAGTAGTCGGAAATTGAAAAAATTAATTAGATAGATTTTTTAATTATATTTAAATCAAAATTAATTAGTTAGATTTTTTAAATTTCATTTTAAAACAAATTTAACCGTTTATTTGTTAATTTTACCCCTAATCCAATATCCAGTGCCCGAAAATACAAAGATTAATGCAATAATTTTGAAAATTTTCAAAAATAACCGCTTGAAACTTATCAAGAATATTTTTAAATGCTGTTTTCTGGTTTAGAATCCAAAAATACATATAAATGGAGAGTTTCAGAATTTTGGCCATGAATTTCAAATTTGGCCCCACTATGCGGAGTTTGGAACTTGTGGAGCATGCGCAGAAGGATTTGCACGTCACTTTTACCAGTAAATGACTACAAAGAAACGTGAGTTTCGTGGAATTTTAATAATAGTACAACTGCGTTATAAAATTTTAATTTATATAATTTTTTTTGTAAAAGATGTTCAGAAGCCCCGGGGAAGTGTTTTTTCATTATTAACCCAATTAACCTGGAAGCCTTTAAACTGAAGCGTTTCCCTTCTTGTTGCATGAAGAGTTGAGTTATCGCTGGCGACCGCCTACGGGAAGTAACTTTCGGAATTAGGTGGCGAAGGAATAAATAGTTTGTGGCCGTAGAGAGTTTCTCGAGCGCTCCCCAAGTTGACACAGTCGAGCCTAGTTACCCTCTAAAAGTTTACCTACTTTCCAGTAAACTACAAAGCATCATTTTTCACCTATAAAAAAGAAACTTTTTTACAAATCAATTTAATTTAAAAAAAAATACGTTATCTCTTTTTGTAGGAAGCTTTTCTTTTTTCCCACTTAGGTTTGGCTTGTTAATTAACTTTTAGGCTAACTCTAAACGGGAGTTGTTAACTTTCAAGAAACCCTTCTTTCACCACGAGTCGCCTTGATTACTAAAATTACGTTCCCTCTTAAAAAGTTATTTCTCATACAGACTTACAGGAAGGTTTTACCCTTAAAAAATGTTCTCTCTCTCCCAAATCTTACTTGGATTAAAAAACATGGACCACACTAAAAGGATTTTTTTTTCCAAACATTTTAGTTTTAGCAAAAAATTTTTTTATAATGAGTATTTTTTGAAAAATATGGTAAGTTGAATGAAAAATTCTTGTATTACCCACCGGTTTGTAGAATATACCAGGCATCGGAAAAGATTTTTTCGGGGAAACTCCACCAAAAGAATTTATTGGGGAAAAAAATGGTGGTTCAGAAATGACGGATCACCTCTTTTATTTTTGAACTATTGAAGATCGGAAAAAAAACGTTAAATCTAACCCCTCCTCCCATGTTTTTTGACAAAAATTGATTGCAATTGACGATTTTGATATACAGGGTGTCCTAGAGCGACACCAAATTCTTTATTTTAAATGAGAACCATTTTTTTAAATTTCATATTCGTAATCTTCGCAAAATTTCAAGATTCATTTCAGAAATGAAGAGATGGCCCTGAAGGAAACTTCCTTAAAGAGAAAAAACAATATAGGAGGGGGAAGTATAAGGGAGGGGAAGTATAACAGAGGGAAAGTTTTTTTTTCTTTTTTTTCAAATTTTGTCTAAGTATCAAAGTAGAAAATGCGATTTTTGGGCCGAGAGAGGTCCCTATCGTAAGGCGTGAAAGTATGAAATTTTTCCCTACCAAATTGATAGTTAATGTAAAATAACGATAATTTATTTTTTCTAAGTATCAAAGTAGAAATAATGGGATTTTTGGCCGAGAGAGGTCCCTCTCGTAAGGCGTGGAAGTATGAAATTTCACCCTACTAAAATGATAGTTAATGTAAAATAACGATAATTTATTTTTTCACCAAATATTCGTAAAAAATATAAGGAGAAATTGGTGAAAATTTGGTGAAATCGGAAACGGTTCGGCCGCAGCGAATTTCTAAAATTTCAAACAGACATATCTCCGCCATTTTTTCGAAATTCAAAAATTGCCCTCGTTAGCTTCTTGTTCACCGACTAAAGAAAATTTGGTGAAAATCGGTTGAATACTGTGGCCATAAAGTGTTCCGGAAAAAAATGTAACGGACGGCCGGCCGGAACCACAGACAAAGTTGAGATCGGTAAAGATCAATATCAATTTGACCCTCCGGGGTCTGGAAGACCCTTCCCCATAAACCCGACGTATCACAATAACTTCTTTAAGCAAGTTAAAATAATTTGAAATTGAAAAAAATTTGGTCTTTCAGCCTTCAGTAAATTTTAACGAATTTTTAAGCAAAATAACGCAAAATTTGGCATTCTTTAAATTAAAGTTGTCCATAGAAGTATATAGTAGAATCAACTGGATTTTGAGTAGATTACGAATCTGAAATAAAAAATTGAGGTTCTCATTTACAAGGGGGTTTACATTCAACTTTTTTTCCTATCTTCAATGGTTGAAGAAAAGGGGCTTTAGACCAGTTGTTCTCTTCCTCCCTCAGAAAAAATTCTTTTCTCTTCTCCCCTGAATTTTCCGGCGTTTTTCTCGGTTTTCTCGCCTCAAAAATGATTGTCCCAAAGGAAGCTGCAGGGTTTACCGCTAAACATAAAAAGCTAAAAGGCGAATTTAAAGGAAACCGTCTGTCGGCTATCTCACGCGATAAAATTAACATCGATGCTATTTTAATATTTTTATCTCACGCCAATGTCCCGAGCTGTGTAATTATCTAGTTATTTTTATGTCCCTTTTATAATCGGGTGAAATTAAAATTTAATTAAAAAGAAACGAAACCGAGGTTATAGAAGACACGAAAAACGGAATAAAAAGAAGGGAAGGGGACTCCATAAACTCGGTAATCTCATCTCTCGAAGTGGCCTTCTCCAATAAAATAACCTTTAATCCGGCAATAGGGGGGAGTTCCTTTTCCAGCAAGTTTATGAAGGTCAGCAATAAATCTGACTCTTGGGGATTGAGGTTTTGTCAGAAACGTTCCCGGGGTTTAAAAGTGTCGCACGCGTCGCCCTTGGCAACGATAAGCTCGAAAATTCGACTCCGCCTAAGATTTGTGGGAACAAATTTACTTTCGGATTTATCAAACTCCCCTGAGAATCTTTATATCCTACCCGATTGTTTTACCTAATGCGTAGGCATCTTTCAACATGTCATTCCACGGATTTATCTTTTAATCTCACCCAAAAAGCGGCCGCTCCATCAACCCTCTTAATTTATCAAGATTTTAAAGACTACTTTCGTATTAATTTCTTGAAAATAATTGTGCTCTCTCGTTTGACCGTTTTTCAATGGTCTTCTGAGATTAATATCGAAAACAATATTTTCCATTAAAGCCTTTAAGCCTACTAGTTCGACTAATCCTCCTAATAAACGCACCCTTTGTGAAGAGAAAGGGACCTCTCAGGTAATTATTTTGACCGTTGAAGATTATTTTTCCGTTGAAAACAGAATAATGGAAGTGTGAAATGAAGGCTGGTAACCAACCGGGCCAAATATTTTCATCAACGACCCAAAATATCTAACTGGGCCAACGACTTGACAACTATCGTGCCCAACCGGCCAACCACTCGAAAGCCATAGTTACTAATTCGGCCAAAAACTGGTGCCCAAGTCGGCCAAAATTAATACCGTCGATTTTGTAGTAGGATAACAATAAAAAATCAAAATTAAAAATTGACTTCTTATTTATTGATCATACAGTTGTATCGTTTTATATTCGACTGTCAACCCGAAACTCTGAATTGCACGCCACCAAGCTTGAGTTAAATAAAACCTGCATCCCACTTGTCGGGCACACGGCCATGCCTTTTTTTAAGGCGTTTTTTTACCAAAATTGCATTTTAAGGCATTTTCGACCTAAATTCCTTTCATTAAAAGCATTTTTCACAGTTTTTGTCTGAAAAACAACAGATTTATGGCATTTTTGACCAAAAATTGACTTTTTAAAGGCATTTTTGACCAAAATTGCCTTTTTTAAAGCATTTTTGACCAAAATTGCCTTTTTTTAAAGCATTTTTGACCAAAATTGCATTTTTAAGACATTTTCGCCCAAAATTGCCTTTCATTAAAAGCATTTTTCACAGTTTTTGTCTGAAAAACAACAAATTTATGGCATTTTTGACCAAAAATGGACTTTTTTTAATGCATTTTGACCAAAATTGCATTCTTAAGGCATTTTCGACCAAAATTGCATTTCATTAAAAGCATTTTTCACAGTTTTTGTCTGAAAAAACAACAGATTTATGGCATTTTTGACCAAAAATTGACCTTTTTTAAGGCATTTTTGACCAAAATTACCTATTCTAAGGCAATTTTGACCAAAATTACCTTTTTTAGTCATTTTTGACCAAAATTGCATTTTTAAGGCATTTTTGACCAAAATTGCATTTTTAAGGCATTTTTGACCAAAATTGCATTTTTAAGGCATTTTCGACCGAAATTGCCTTTCATCAAAAGCATTTTTCACAGTTTTTGTCTTAAAAACAACAGATTTATGGCATTTTGACCAAAAATTGACTTTTTAAGGCATTTTTGACCAAAATTGCCTTTTTTAACTTATAAGCCTCTTCTCGTTTACTGTTAATTAAACAAAAAACGAGTGGAATGTAATTATTTCCGATAAATCCGTGTGTCTTGAGGAACTGTTTAAAGTACGAAGGCGCAAACTGGAAGTACCATCTAAAAACATGGTTAGTTTGTTGCAGATGTAAAAACGACCAATTCTCCTCGCATTTGTTGATAATCAAGTATTGGCCCAGTTGGATACAATCATATTAGTGTTCATTGGCCCAGTTGGATACTTATGATTTTGATATAATGGCCCAGTTAGATACGTCCATCGGCGACATTTTTTATCAGGTAGAAAGGATTGGCCAGTTGCAAGACTCCCGAAATGAAAATCTTTCACAAAAACTATGAAAGAAAAATTGGGTAAAATTTTGGAAAAATCAGAGCTGAGACGGACGGCCGGCACCATAGTCATCTTATGATCAGCCAAGCCTCTTTTCCAGAAACATAGAGGGTATGACAATAACTTCTCTTAGAGGATGTTAAAATTTGACCTGATTTTGACCTTCAATGATATAATTTTTCGTTGAACATGTTAATCACGGAAGAGAGGCGCTGTGATGAAGGGCTTGTCCGCACTGCGAAAATGTAACGTCCGCCGAATGAATAGGTCGTTCTCATCAAGTGTGGCCAACTCTTGTGATTTAATGACGCTTGTTTTACGACTCGCGTAAACAATAAAATCCCACGACTTTGAAATTTTTTAAAAAAGAGTTGACAGTTCGAAGAATATCGGAAAGTAATTTTCTTCATAACGTTCAAGTCAACGCCAACAACTTTTTTTCTTTTCATTACAGCCCCTTTAATTTAGCTTCGAAACTGAGACGTTCCCTCGCGGACACGAGTCTAAAAGGGAACTTGGAAAGGACAAATTATTTTAAAAGATCGATATAACTATCAGAGCGTAAGTTAAGATAAAAGTTGTTTCCAAGAGGGGTCGTTTTTAACCACAAATTATCTCAGTAACTTAATCTTCGGCCCCAAAAGCTTTAAACAACCCCTCACAAGTTATCATCGGACGTTAGATTCCCTAATAAGAACATCTTTAACTGCTCAAAACGAGAAAAAAAAAGGGGGGGGTATTTTTCTCAGGATTGATTTTTTTAAAAAATTCTATCAAGGTAGAAAAAAGAAATTCATTGCCCAAACAGTTTCCACAAAAGGCCCGTGAGCAGCCCTAATATTTTTTCCCCAAGTATCGAATTTGTTTATTTTTTTCTTCTGCTTTGAATATTTATTACAAGGTGGTTTCGGTGAAAATTTGGTGAAAACCGGAGTTTCAATAATACAGAATAACGTCAAGGAAGGATTTTCGAGGAAATTTCGAGAAAAGGAACGTTTATAAATCCCGTAAAAAATTGTTATTTTTTCTTTTTCCTTTGAAATTCAACGTAAATGAAACAGGGAAACCCGATTGGGAGAATTTTTTGTTTGTTTAACAAAAACATCAAAATGAATAAATAAAGTTATTAAACTTTCCGATAGTTAACTTTAAAAACTTTGATAAAGTTCCAATATTAAATTTCATATTCCGATATATTTATTCTCGTTGGATGTTATAATGCCTCCCTTTGTAAAGTAGCTGGGAAGATTGGCCCTTGTTACCCCGACCTTTCGGAAAATGTATTCAGCGTGAATCAACATGGAGGCAGGCAAAAGGAGTTCCGATAAAAAGGAAAATGTAAGTGAAATAGGTTTTGATATATTGCGAAAAACGGAAAAAAGAAAATGCTCTCCGTACTCTTCAATTCTTTTCTTTTAAACATTTTCGATATTTTTCATAACTGTTTATAATAATCACTACGAGTCTGAATAAAAAGCTTCGTGTTAACTGAAATGGCGTAAAAAAAGGAGATTTGGGGCCATTAGTTATTGTGGCGTTGGAGTTTTGATCGGATTGGACAGATTTTCACGGGCCATTTTCCTCACTCGCTTTTCCAGTATAAAGGATTATCCTACTCCCTTTTTAGAAGAGGTGCGTATAACCTGTAGAAAAAAAAGAGACATTTTCGGATGAAATTTGACTTTTTCTTAATGGTTTTAATGTTTGTTCCTTAAGAAAATATTAGAGGGAGGTGAAAAATATGATAGATGGCGCTCAAAGCACGAAAATGGTACGATAATTTTAAGGTGTGCCGCGAGTCGAAGACCGGGCGGCCGCGAGACGATTGGATAGAACTTAAAATTCCCAAGAGTACGTAGGTGTTTTGTGGCCAAGGAAAACGCCCAAACCAAATGAGGATGAAAAAATGGAGGGTATTGCAATATCTCTTTTTTTCAAAAATTAAAGATAATTCAGTTGTGGAAGCTAAGTGATACATTCTCGTCCTCCGGATTGTTTTGAGGCCGCTTCCTAGTGGTAAATCTCACCTAATCGCCTTTTTGCGTGATAAAGTTTTTTCGCGTGACAAACGGATAAAAATAAAGTATTTACTCGCTAAGTCCTGTCGGCTTCCAGCCGTCAAAAAATAAAAAATAAGGACCAGCCATAAAACGTTCAATTTTTTTCCGTTTTTTTGCAACTTTTTGAATGGGGAAGTCACCCAACTTGGCATATTCATGAATTACGAGAAATGTTTTAAAAACAAGGTAGAAATAATGGGCTTTTTGCCTAAGGGATGTCCCTCTCAAAGGGTGCAAGTATGAAATTTCTGCCCTAAAAACGTTCAATTTTTTTTGTAGTAATTTTTTCTCCGTCTTTATTTTCAACTTTGAGTATGGGGAGGTACCCAACTTGGGCATATTCATGAATTACGAGAACATGTTTTAAAAACAAGGTAGAAATAATGGGCTTTTTGCCTAAGGGATGTCCCACTCGCAAAGGGTGCAAGTATGAAATTTCTCCCTACTATTTTTTTATACCAAAAATTTTGGTTTTCGGCTCCAGACTCCTAAAAAATAAGGGTAAGAAAATAAAATACGTATGACAAAAGGAATATTTTTATAAGATCGGCGAATCATTTTATTATTTTAAACGGACCCGAAACGTTTTACCAATCGAGCAGAATAAATTGGCTATTCAAATTTTCCGATATCTTGAGATTGTATAAGGGGCGAGTCGTTTCCTGTCCGGTTCCCCCGGCGCATTTCAACGCGAAAGGGGGTCTCCGTGACGTTCGGCCGGGAGGCGGCTTGACTACCCACCGCCTCCTCGACCTCAGTTTAGCCCCAGCTCCCTCGCCGAACCCTTCGCGACGCTTTCCGGGGAAAGAAAAAAAAAGATCGCGGACTCCTCGATATGAATAAGTTCAAAATATTCGGTCGTTATTAAAATGCGTTAATTATCTATAAAATTATTATGATTTTACTTCTAGTCTATCTCAATTTACATCTCCTTGCATTACCAGGTAGGTAAGAGAGAGAGAGAGAGAGCATTTCATAATTATTTTTAAAAAATTCAATTTTTCAACGACGAGTTGAGAGGTCAACATACTAAAATTGAAAATATTATAAACAATTAAGTTTCAGTATAACCTTTTTTCATAATTTTTCTGGAGCCCATCTTCCGTCATAAAACATTTCGTCATAATTTCAACATTATCTCCGTCACAAAATGAAGGGAAAAAGAGATGATTTTTGCTCACTTCTCCCTCCTCAATTTCCAAAGAGTGGAAAAAAAAACTCTTTTATGACGAGACTATGACGAAATCATGACAAAATGTTTTATGATGCCACTTTTATAACTAATAACGGTCGATGAAAAAAAATATCACTGATATACGAGTAGGTAATCAATAAAATTCAATGGTTCTGGAGGAAAAAATTGTTTTAAAAATTATTTATAACGAGACATAATGACATATTTTTGTAATCACGATTTATTGATGTGTTCTATGAATGATCATGAATTCTGCAAAATTTTTCCATACTTCAAGCTTGTAAATGACCTATAACCAAAATAACGTCGGCCTGGATAAAACTCGTCGCGGATTAGCATTTCAATTTTGTTCAGTAAACAGAACAATCGATTAGTTTGAAAATAGGAGTTTATTTCTGACTCGATATTTAACAAATTGGACCTTTTTTTCGGTTAGTAAATTTCGAAGTCTTTTTCGCAAAAAAAGGGCTGAGAGTGAAAATCGCCGAAGTGGAAAACCAGTCTCAGCGGCCACAAGGGGTGTTAATGTTGCAAGACAAGAGGAAATTAAAGCCACCCTTTTGTTATCTAAACATTTTACCCTACGCACCTTTTTCCTTTCCGCTACAGGTTACCCCAGACGATGACTTCACATTTCATCTAGAACAATAAAAATGATGACAGGGGCAATAAAAAGAAGATAGGGCACAGTGAAAAGATAGAAATGATTGTGATAGAAGGAATATCACCTGAAGAGGCTTTTTTAGCCGAAACGCGTCGTGAGATACCCGTTATCACAGTAATTTCTTCCTCCATTATTGATTAATTATTTGATAGTAAAATCACCCCCCTTGCGGAATACAAACGCAAAAAAATAAAATGTAAAAATAAAAATGTTCTTTAACGATAATTTAATAAATAACAGGAAGATATAAAGAATTTAGTTTTAATTAAAAAAATAATCCCTTTTCATGAACAGGAGAAATTGAAATAACCTATGCGAGACGAAATGTGGCGCTTCGCCGGAACTTCTGCGTACTTACATAGTGATGATGACCCCAACCATATAGTTTCGTTCTTTTTTAAAATGATGTTTCTAAAGTTTATCGTTTTATTGACATAAAATAATGAACAACATGGGAAACAATATTAGAAATAATCTAATTTCATTTTAAGCTGCCTAATTGTTAAGAAATAATATTTATGGATGAGTTGTTCGATGTTTTAATTAATGTTTTAATAAATTATAAATCTAAATAATGATAAATAATATAAACAAAATTCAATTTGATTAGGTAATTGGCGTTTTATGCATTCGGAAAACCAAATAAAAGTATGTTTTTGGTGTGGTCCTGTTTAACTTTAACAAAGTGAAGTTATTTTGATACCCTCGTTGTCTGGTTATGAGAAAATTTCGGAGATCTTCTTTTTAATGCGCCAAATTCTTAAAAATATACTGGAGTATGGTCAACAGCGCAGTTTTAGTATGTCTCCGCCATTTTTTAAAATTTAAAAATCGATCCCGGGAATATCTTTTTCAAGCATTCAGGAAGACTGTGTGAAAATTTGGCGCAAATCGGTTTTAGGTAGAAAAATGGACAGTTGGGTGGAGAGGGATGACCGAGTCGCCCGTGGTGAATCACGTTTCTCCCTGTTAGTCTAATCTTGATGATCTTGAAGACTCCGATGCACGAAATGATTTTTCCCCTTAATCTTATTTCACATTTCACTCTTGAGACCCTACAGAGAGCACGTTTTAACAGGCAGGTACCTATGAACTGTTGATTGCAGCCTTTAGTCCTCAATTTAGTACAAAAAAACCCTGAAAGTTTCCCCGCCAACGATTTCTTTCCTACATCAAAAAGTTTTTCGTGTCTTCCTCAAATTGACGAAGTTGTTTCTGCCAATTTGGAACTTTCAAACGACGAAAAGACCCCCGATTTGACGTAATAGACAATCGGATCGTTCCTTCTTATTTATTCACGATGATATCCGAGAGAGATTAAACTGCAGGTGTGGGTAAAGGGCGTAGATTGGCATAAATTTTCCAACGGAGGCAACAGCTGTATGGGAGAACCTAGATTCAAAGAGACGTCCCTAATAGAGTCAACCCCTTCGTATTTCATCATAGTGAGAAACCCCGTTTTTCCCTTGAATTTTTTAAAGTTTCATCCCTAATTCTGACAAGTAAGTATTTAATTAAAAACGCCATTGATATATCCTCGTTGAAGTAATAAACGATTATGTAGACGTCTTATGTCATCTGCCACAACTCTCAACGGATCAATTATAACATGTTCGGAATGTAGAGGAAAGGAATATTAATATGGAACATTTCCACTATGCAAATCTGTGCTTCAATGCCATTCTGCCTTCCGAAATTGCTAATAAAAGTACTAAAATTGAACGTCTCGACAGATTAATTGCGTACTACTCTGCCGTCAATTTTGATTTTTTATAAATTAACACTTGTAATCTTTTTGACTTTTACAAAAGTTTTAAATAAAATCGATCTAAAATCAAATTTTTATGCAGAAGAATAGACTAAAAAACACGATTACTCCTGCAGAAAAAAAGAAGAAAAGGTAGATTTTGAAGAAAAGAAATCTAGCTTAAAAAAAGAAGGGTTTAAAACGTCATTCTGCTATTACACGTAGGCTATTTACACAAAATCGTCCCGATAAATCACCTTTAAAAGGCGAATCAATTCGACAAATTAAACCAATTTACGTCTTCAAATCGACCCCCTTTAATATACGACATTTAAAAAAAAACGTTTTCCTTAAATAAACGTCCCAATTCAGCTTCAATTTGTTGGTCAAACGATAGAAAGAATCGGAAAAATTGTAATTTTAATATTAAAAATAGAGGAAAAGAGAATTGAAAGAAATGTGGGTTCGAAATGCATTAGGTACCTCGGCTTTCATAGAGTATTAGGGAACAGAAACTCAAAAGTCGTCGGTTCGAAACTCGTTGGGGTTTAGCTTTTTTTATCTACTCTTTTCCTCTTCCTACAATGGTGAAGTAAAATAATTAAAAAAAACATATTCCATATATTATTATTATTATTATTATTTATTTATTTTATTTTTTTTTTTGGCGAAGGATGACCGTCTCGACCGTGGTAAAAAGTTTCAAATTTCTCCCATCTTTTTTAGAAAAAAAATTACTAGTCTGGAGCTGGCCCCGACGGGAACTTCCTTAAAGAGAAGAAACAATACAGGAGGGGGAAATATAAGGGATGGGAAGTATAACGTAGGGAAAGTATATAGGAGGGGGAATTATAAAGTAGGGGGGAAGTATAACAGAGGGGAAGTATAAAGGAGGGGAATATAACTGAATGGGAAGTTTTTTTGTTTTCAAAAAATTTTCCGATTTTTTTCTAGGTTTTTTTTTAAATTTTTTTAAAGTATTAAGGTAGAAATAATGGGATTTATGGCCAAGAGAGGTCCCTCTCGAAGGCGTGGAAGTATGAAGTTTCTCCCTAATAAAATGATAAATGCTATTAAAAGTTACAGAGGGAGAAAGAATGAAAAAAACGGATATTTCACGACCGGTTTCGGCGTAATACGCCTCATCAGGTGAACTATTTCCTTATTTTTCATTCTCCTACAAAAAAAAAAAAATACTTCGAATTCCTTAATAGGTATAAAAAGAGGTGGTGTAGTGACAATTAGGAGGTAGTGGGGCCCGAGGGGGTGCCGTATAAACGGATAGTTTGTCCACCTTCCCGCGGTGTCCATAATACCGTCTAATGAAAGTCAAGTAAAAAGTGTAGGAGAATGAAAAATAAGGAAATAGTTCACCTGATGAGGCGTATTACGCCGAAACCGGTCGTGAAATATCCGTTTTTTTCATTCTTTCTCCCTCTGTAACTTTAATAGCATCCATAAACGTTCCCTATTTGCGCGATAACGCATGAACCAAAAACCCTATAGTAAAAAAAAAATACTTCGAATTCCTTAATAGGTATAAAAAGAGGTGGTGTAGTGACAATTAGGAGGTAGTGGGGCCCGAGGGGGTGCCGTATAAACGGATAGTTTGTCCACCTTCCCGCGGTGTCCATAATACCGTCTAATGAAAGTCAAGTAAAAAGTGTAGGAGAATGAAAAATAAGGAAATAGTTCACCTGATGAGGCGTATTACGCCGAAATCGGTCGTGAAATATCCGTTTTTTTTATTCTTTCTCCCTCTGTAACTTTTAATAGCATCCATAAAACGTTCCCTATTTGCGCGATTACGCATGAACCAAAAACCCTATAGTAAAAAATGATAAATATTGTAAAAAAATTTCCATGATTTTTTAAAAATCGAGCAACTTTTCGGCCGTTTTTCAAATATCAAACAGACATTTCTGCCATTTGTTCAAAATCCAAAAATTTCCGGGAGAATTTTTTTTTTTTAATTTTTGGTGTAAAAAAAAAAGATGAATTTTTTTACACAAAATATTCGTAAGAGATTTTTTTTTTTTTTTTTTTTTAAAAAAGAAGTAGATATAACCAATGAGCAAGAGGCTTACTCTTCCTATTGGTCAATCTACTCTTTTTTGATACTTGTTGGCCTCAGGCCGTTACAAGGGGGGAGGGGGGTTGGACCCAGGCGGGGGCTTTCGCCATAATGCCGTGGCGCCCTTTTTTCGGGACAACTACCAGAGGAGTGGCCTAACTAAATTATCCACAGATTTTGTAGAGGGATATTTAATTGGAATTTTACTTCCAACCAAAAATCCCTATACCCAACCTGGGATCGAACCCCGGTCTTCCGTGGTGTGAGTCAGAGACTGAACCCACCAGCCACGGAGCCGGTTATTCGTAAGAGATATAAGGAGTAATTGGTGAAAATTCGATGAAAATCGGACCAACAGTTCGGCCGCAGCGAATTTTTTAAAATTTCAAACAGACAAACCTCCGCTTTTTTTTTTCGAAATTCAAAAATTACCCTCGTTAATTCTTGTTCACCGGCTAAAGAAATTTATGAGAAAATTTGGTGAAACGGCCTCCACGACGGCGTAACGGCCGGACAGCCGGCCGATACCACAGACAAAGTTGTGATCGGTAAAGATCAATATTCGTTTTGACCCTCCGGGGTCTGGAAGACCCTTCCCCAAAAACCCGACGCGGTGGGTATCACAATAACTTCTTTAAGGAAGTTAAAATTACGCCTGAAAAAATTTGAGGATTACCTATTTGGTAAAATCGGGCAACTTTTCGGCCATTTTTCAAATTTTAAACATCTCTGCCATTTGTTCAAAATTTAAAAATTTCTTTGGAGAAATTTTTTTTTTAAATAAAAGTTCTAGGTCAAATAGAGTTTCGATTGAGAATCTTTCATGTTGACGAGGATGAAAAAGTTTCAAGACGTTTTCTGCCTCTAGTAACGTCCAGGGCCTTTTCGACGAGGAGTATTTACTTGACCAAGTGAACAACCGGCCTAAGCAAACATGGACGTTAACCCCCTCGGGGGCCCCACCGCCCCTCGCGCCCCACGACTTCTTCCTTTACCGCCGCCCGGTTGAATAATAAACTTTCTAGACCAGAAGCAAAGCGCAAGTCTTGAACCCATTAGGGAAATTGTATGAAAGGATTTAATGTTTGTTAACATTTTAGTTAATTCTCACTGTTTGCCTAATGAAAGTTTAAATTTCCCCCCTGCGAAATTCTCAACAAATCGAAAACATAAAATAATTTTTTTAATAGGTAAGCTCTCGATTACAAATTCGAAGAAGATACTAAAATTCCAAACTTTTCCTCTTTATGAATTATTCATTTCAAACAATATTCGCTTCTAAAATAACATTTTCTTCGTCTCTTGGCCAAGACTTCCCTCTTAAAATAACAATCTGACGGTTTATTCAAGATGCGCAATAAAAGGACAAATAGGGGAGAAGTTGAGACCACTAAAAATAATATCGCCTACTAAATACAGAATAATTCTTATCTTTATTATCTAATTCTCCTTATAAAAGAATATTTATGAAAGGCTAACGAAATTACTTGTATTTAAGTACCCTTTTAAAGGGGTGACATTAATTTTAAATGAAAGCACGTTCCATCAAGTCCTTTATCCCTACTTCGCACGTACCAAACTAAAATCGGAAGAAAAAAAAAATCATTTCCTGTAGCTTCTTTCTGTCATGAAAACTAATTTGTTTTATAATAAACAAGTTTTAGGACGAGAAAAAGGTAGTAAAAGAAAATCATAAAAAAAACTGATAGCGTATTTAGAGGTACCTACTTAAAAAACCTCTAAAAATCCACCAAAAACGCCCAAAAATTATGTAAAGGTAGGTTATACAGAAAATCGGGGAAAACGCCTGGAAATTCGGTAAATAGGGAGGAATGCCCGTAAATATAGTAAACAGGAGGTTTACGACGATATATTCGAGAAAACTCCCAAAAACCGAGTAAAAAAGGGATTTCTCAGCCCAAAAATTCTATAAATCATACAAAAGGATAGTTTGAAGGGCTTCCAACGAAAACTTCCTTAAAATGAAGTAACAATATAGGAGGGGGAAGTATAAGTTAGGGGAAGTATTAGGGAGAGGAAGAATAACGGAGGTAAAGTTTTTTTTTTTCACAAAATTTTCCGAGTTTTTTTTTCGAAAAGTTTTTTAAGTTTTCTTTTTTAAATTTGCGCTTTTTTGTTTATTTTTTCCGGAACAATTTTTAAGTTCTTTATTTTCGAGAATTTTTTTTAAGTATCAAGGTAGAAATAATGGGATTTTTGCCCAAGAGGGGTCCCTCTCGTTAGGCGTGGAAGTAAGAAATTTCTCTCTTCTAAAATGATTATGTATTAATGTTAAAAAATGATCATTTTATTACACCAAAAATTCTTTAAAAATATTAGGTATCCAAAATGAAACTCGGCAAAAATCTACAAAATTCAAATTTACCCTGTGGCTGAGTTTCATTTTGTACACCTAATATGTAAATAAAAATTGTAGGAAATTTAATTCTCTATTTTGTAATTCTCTATTAATTTTTTTTTTTCTAGGATGCACCATTTTCGGAAAATAATTTTTTTTAAAATAAATTTATCTTGAAAACAGTGCGTCCTAGAGAAAAAATGAATGGATAAAAATTAAAGAAAATTAAATTTCCAACAGATTTTATTAAGTGCATTTTTTCAATATCTGTAACGGTTTACGATTTACAAGCCTTTAAAAATTAACCTTCTTAATGGTTATACTTCAATAACCTTCTTACACGGAGAAGGTCAACTTTTGATGGACTTTAACGCCTAAAATGTTTAAAATTTTGAAAAAATGAACTACTAGGTGTACAAAATAGTACCTAATCAAAATAATTTTTTTTTGTTGACAAAACCGAAAATCTTTGAGATTCTTAAAAACAACATCATCTGTGCCCGCGGTAGCCAAAACTGTTCAGATATTTGGCACTTTAACCTTTGTGTCCCAAATATTGTTTACAATATACAAACAAAACAAGTCAATGAAACCTTAATTAAAGACAAGTCGGTTCATGAGTGGTATATGAAAAGACTTAAGAGGTAACCTAATTACCTTCCCGCCGGTTCTACCCTCAGGTTATACATCACAAGAGGATCAGATCATCAAAGTAAAACCACCGTAATTGAGATCTCCAGGTGTAACCGAATATTTAAAAAAACAAAAAACTTCATAAACAATACCCTATATTGTTTCCCTCGTAAAGGTTCCCTTGGATGTAATAAACTCCTTTATGGTAATTTCCCTCGTAACTAATCATACAAGCTCAACACGGACGCCAATTCACATTTTACCAACACCAGCCAAAAATTAAGTAATTATTAGCGAAGTAATTTTGGGGCTACATAATTCGATTATAAAATTAAAGGTGATTAGTGGTTTAAGTTTTGTGATTACAAAAAAAGGTGGTGATTCCCTGGGGCTTTTCAACGAAAAGAAATAATTGCGGGAACAATCAGATTTATACCTTTTACCCTCAAAAACCTGGCTCTCCAGTCTCCGACGGTTAAGCCCTACCCCAAGCACGATTCCCGCGGTTTTATTACCGCCTCCCGTCCCCTATTTTTACGAGTCTCCAACCTCCGGTGTACTCCCATATTTTCTCCATTCTCCCCCGCCCCCTTAATCCGTTGAGCATAAAACCGATTCAAAATACAAAAATTTTTTTTTCTTTTTTTTGAAACTTTTTTTTCTTCATGGCTTTCAGAAACGATTATTTCTACGTCATTATTATGGGAAATTGCCTTGGTCCCCCATTCTCCACCCCAACCACCTTTTTTTAACGGAAAACCGTATTAACTCATTTAGCCATAATCGACTTGTCGGGCTCGTTTTAAAAAACCTATTTTTCAACCTCTCTTTATTTTTCGCCACCCCCTCCATTTTAATTCAAATAAATTAAAAATTATGATCCTCCAAGCCTTTGTAAATTTTCCAATATTTGAACACACACAGATATCAAGGAATTTAAAGGATTTGCATTCCAATCAATGAATACCAATCAAAAATTAATGATGGTACAGATTTTATTTGATATTTGAATATACGTTGGTTATTTATTAATTGCCAATTAAAGAATATTAACATTTCTCTAATGCAAGTTAATGAGATAACCTTGATAGACAGTTTTACGGTTATGATTATGATTAAGATTATAATTATAATCGTAAACACAATATTTTTTAGTAAGGGTATTTTTAGATCCCGCGTTTTTTCGAAAATTAGAGGTCATATAGAGAGGAAAAAATTTAATATCTCAAGCTTTACTTGCGAGAGGACAAAAAATTAACCCCCTCTTGTCAAAGTGTGAATTTAGGCAAATCTTGAAGATGAATATTTGAAAAAACGCGGGATCTAAAAACACATGAAAGCTTGCGCATGCGCGTTGTTCTGGTATCGTAAACTCGCATGCACCATAAATTTTATAAAACAGTCATTCCTTATTTTAATAGAATTCATTTTTTAAAGTACTAGTCTGGAGCTGGCCCCGACGGGAACTTCCTTAAAGAGAAGTATCTATATAGGAGGGGGAAGTATATGGGAGGAGAAGTATAACGGAGTGGGAAGTATGTGGGAGGGGAAGTATAACGGAGGGGGAAGTATAACGGAGTAGGAAGTATAATATGGGAGGGGAAGTATAACGGAGGGGGAAGTATAACGAACGGGGAAGTATAACGGAGGGGAAAGTATAAGGAAGGGGAAAGTATAACAGAGGGGGAAGTATAATGGAGGGGGAAGTATAAGGGAACGAAAGTATAAAGGAAGGGGATGTAGTAGGGAGGGAAAGTATAAAGGAGAATTTTCCAAGTTAGTTTTTTCAAAAAATTTTTCGGGCTTTTTTTTTTTTTTTTTTTTCAAAAAATTTTCCGGGTTTTCCTTTTTTTTTTTTTTTTTTTTCGAAAAATTTTTTAAGTTCTTTTTTTCGAAAAATTTTCTAAGTGTCGAGGTAGAAATAATGGGCTCTTTGGCCTAGGGATGTGCCTCTCGTAAAGGGTAGAAGTACGAAATTTCTCCCTACTAATAAAAATAGTAATTAAAAAGTGGCAATTTTTTTGCACCAAAATTCTTAAAAAATATAAGGAGTAATTGGTGAAAATTTGGTAAAAATCGGATTAACGGTTCGGCCGCAGCGAATTTTTTAAAATTTCAAACAGACATATCTCCGCCATTTTTTCGAAATTCAAAAATCCCCCTCGTTACATTCTTCTTCACCGGCTAAAGAAATTTGTGTAAAAGTTTGGTGAAAATCGGATGAAAATTGTGGCCGTAAAGTGTTCCGGAAAAAATGCTACGGAGGGCCGGCCGGCCGGCACCACAGACAAAGTTGAGATCGGTAAAGATCAATATTCGATTTGACCCTCCGGGGTCTGGAAGACCCTTCCCCAAAAACCCGACGTCGAGGGTATCGCAATAACTTCTTTAAGGAAGTTAAAATTACAGTTGGGAGAAATTTCGGATGTTCTCGCCGATTCTGTGGGGCCTTGCTGGGTGGAGACTTTCATTGTTTCTACCTAATTCCCCCCCCCCCCCACGATTGATGGGTGAAAAATTATGACATTGCCCTTTGACGAAGTATAGAAGAGAATAAATATTGGTTTAAAAAAAAATTTTTTTTTCTTCCCCAAAACCCCGATTTTCAACAAATTTTCTTTTTTCATTACAAACATCTTTCAATGTTGGAGAAATTAATTAATTTATTTCGTTAAATAATTAATTTAGTCTCTCAAAATTTTTTTCGCTGAGTAAAGAGGGGTTCTTCGAATTAATAATTCATTCGCTCACCCTGTATATATTTACATTGTTAGTTACGTCTGGCGTAATTCGTGGAAGACTCCCCCTTTTAACGGGTCGAAGAAGTGCCAGGGTGGCTGGGTGAGTAGACGCCGTAGATGATAAATAGGTGTAAGGGCCCAGAAAAAGGGACCTCCGAGGTAAACGAAGAAAATCTATAGTCCGGCTAATGAATTAAAACGTTGATGAGGGCACGTTTCGTCGCTTCTCATTTTGCCATAATGATTAAATGATCGTTCGGATAATTTAATTCCCCTGAAAAATGATGTCCGAAAATTAACAATTAGTCCATCCTAAAAATTATCAACGATAATAAAATACGATTTTCAGTAAATCGTGTTTTTAGTAAAAAGATTTGACACAGTTTTAAACTATTAAAAAAAAGTTTTAAAAATTTATTGTTTTCTATCCTGAAAAGAGATAAAAAAAAGTGGGGAAAATAAAAACAAACAAAGAGGAGCTAATTTGAAAGCCAAATGTTATCACTCGTCAACTCGTTGGTGTGGAGAGAAAACTAAAAAAGGAGGAATAAAAGATGGGAAATTTAAATTCAGAAAATGATTAATCTTGAATTCAATTCACATACGTTTATTTTGTTAGAATTCAATTTGAAACGCCCTTTTTTTTAAAGATTAGACTACGACGTGCTCAATCTAGTGCTGGAAAGAAGGCGGGGGAAAAAAAAGAGGCTGGAAACGAGCGCGGCGGAAATATCCGGCCACGTTTTCCCTTCCCTTTGTAAATATTTCAGGAACATTTAAACGAGGCGTCCCGCGATCGTCAACTCTGAAGGTTTTTTCTTTAAACTTAACCCGCCCCCGGGGGAGGAAATTGAAACCGTAACCCCTTTCAACTCTCATGGAAATATTGTCACATCAAAAGCAGAATACATACATCAATCGAATATTCGAGTCGCATTAATTCTTGTATTATTTGACCTTTTGAATTCCTCAAAGGGAAGTTATGTGATACCCTCCATCTGGAAAAAGTTTTCCATATTAGTGATCTTTTCTCACCAAATGAAAACGACGTAAAACCATTCGTTTTTAACGAAAAGTTTACTTCTTTAAACAAAAAGTTTAAGTAGATGTTTTTGTTGGACTCCTTGACAAAAGGATCCCTTAGTCTATTTTATAAGAAATCCAGAAAGCACATTTTTTTTAAACAAAAGAAGCAGTTCGATCCCAACTTTTTACTTGTTTTGCTTCCTGAAAAGAGAATTTAAGTAAAAAGGGGACAAGAAAATGCAGAAAGCTTACAAGAGGAGGTTTCTTTGAATGTAAACAGAAGGAAAAGCCCGAAAATCCTTTCAAAAAAAGCGTTTCTTAGACAAAAAACGACCGAAATCCGGTCATTGAGGAGCGATCAACACCTTTTCTCCAGATTTTCTTGTGTTATGAACGACTTTTCATTCATAAAAAAAAAAAACTTTTTTTCTCCCCACAAAAGCCAAAAAAACAACTTTTTAATTTAGCAAAAGATACTTCTACTATTAAATTGGTCCCCATTTTTTTTGCCAAGGATGCCAATCTTAGGCTTCGGTTTTCAAATCTCCTTCTATTCTTATATTTAAAAATAATTTCAAGAAAGAAAATGAAAGTACTAGTCTGGAGCTGACCCCGACGGGAACTTCCTTAAAGAGAAGAAAAAATACAGAAGAGGAAGTATTATGGCGGGGAAGTATAACGGAGGGGGAAGCATAAAGGAGGTGGAAGTACATATAAAGGAGGGGGAAGCTCTCTCCTTGAGGAGGGGGATGTATAAGGGAGGGGGAGTATAATGTAAAGTTTTTTTTTAGTAATTTTTTTTTTTTTTTTTAGTACCTACATATCAAGGTGGAAACAATGAGATTTTTGGCAAAGAGAGGTCCCTTTTGAAAGGCGCGGAAGTATGAGATTTCTCCCTACTAAAATGATAAATTGATAACTAATTTACACCAAAAATTCGTAAAAATATAAGGAGTAATTGGTGAAAATTTGGTAAAAATCGGACCAACGGTTCGGTTCGGCCGCAGCGAATTTTTTAAGATTTCAAACTGGATCTGGGTCTGGATGACCCTTCCCCAAAATCCGACGGTATCACAATAACTTCTCTAAGGAACGGTTGAGTGGTGGCTGTTGATAATCACAATGGTGGTTTCTGAGCTTAAACCTGGCTGCAAGCTCAGAAACCACCATTCTCTAAGGAAGTTAAAATTTAAAAATAGAGGTCGTAAGGAAAAAATTTTGGATTTGTCGCCCATTCCATGGGCTTAGACTTTTTTTTCTACCTTGACATGAAGGAAAATTTTGTTTCCTCGATATCAAATTGCTGTAAGACTGCAGCAGGCATTTCCCCATACTCAGATTTGTCAATACTTGCCTTGTTGAAACTTGTCAGTTCTTATTTACATAAAAAGGCAACTTTTAGATTTTTTGGTCCCATTATAGCTTTTGATGAAGTCGAGTCTCCAGCGCATTATTATACTTTCACAAATAGGATTTTATTGATTTTATATAAAATAACGTGGGAGCCTTAACTAGTTCAATTTAAATTTTATATTTTATTAAAAGTAATAGGACTAAATTAATAACCTTAGACCGCTGCCACGGTTGATTACCAAGTAGGTACACTAAGGAGATTGCTAGTTATAACTTAAATCCCCTTTCAACATCATTTAAATGGCGACCATAAGATCTTGATCCTCCATTACCGACGATAGGAGCCGATCTTTTAGATATTTAATCAATTTCACAGCTTTTCATGCTTCGAGAAAACCTTTAGGACATTAATAATTAATACAGAGTTCAACTTGTTCGTTAATATTGAACGTTTTACAAAGAGAAGTCCTAAATAGCAATGTAAACTTGCTTAATTATTAGGAACATAAAAAATAATTAATTATATTTAACAAAAATGTGTTTGACCCATGGGAAATTCCCTTTTAAAACATATGACTTTGAATTTTTTTTTTTTTTTTTTTTTCATTTTATCATCATGGCTGTCTTTTTGAGGAGATGTTAAGGTGGGAAATTTTTCACCACAATTCCACAAGGAAATTGCCCTGTCTAAAAATAGGAGTGGAGTGTTAACGTCCTCGTAAGTCCCTGGGGAAACCACTAAAACTGAATTATTTGGATTTTTTTTTTTTCTTTCTTTTTAAAAAAAGGAATTTCGATTTTCCTTGATCTTTTCTATTAAAGAAATGAAACTCCATTGAAATTCATCGGAGTAGAAATACCATCGTTTAAAATCTTTTCTTCCCGGCCATCTCCCAAAGAATGTAATAATCACTTTGAAAATATTTTATCGAAAATTATTAAAATTCTCGGATTTTGATATTGGAAGGAAATTTTGTTTTTACAAAATTAGTGGAATAAGGTCACGACGTGTTAGGTCGGAGAGTCTAATGCTGATAAAATATGAAAGGTTTACCACTTAAAATAATGGACTTCCAACCCTTAAAATTTTTTTTTGAAAGTTGACACGTTTTTTTTCATTTTATATTTATAAACGAAAATTCAAACAATAAATAATAAATTACGTTTATGAGAATATAATCTTAAGACCCTTAATTAGAAATTAACCGTAAACTGTATCTAATCGCCCTAAATAATTTATCGTTTAGCCATCTGAAACTTAATATTTTTCATTTAATGTGAATCCCTGGGTTATAATGCTTAGGGAAATGGGGAGATTGAAATTTAATTGATAAGGAATATTTATTGATAATATTGTTTAGTTTTGTTGGTAGAATGTTGGGGAAAGAGAGGTATCTTAAAAAGTGGTGAGGTAAATTTTGGTATCGAGAGTTTACAATAGCCGAACAAAGCGCATGCGCGAGATTCATGCATTTTAGCTCCCGCGTTTCAAAAATTCATGTTGTTTCCTAAATTCAAACATACATAACTCAAGGGGGTTATTTTCTTTCCTCTCGCAAATAAAGCCCGTTTAAAGAGAACAAGTACTGGTTTGAAGAGTTCCAACGAAAACTTCCTTCATGGAATAATATAGGAGGGAAAGTATATGGGAAGGGGAAGTATATAGGAGGGGGAAGTATAATTGACGGGACGTAAAACGGAGGGGGGAGTATATGGGGGAAGTATAACAGAGTGGAAATGTAACGGAGGGGAAAGTATAAGGAGGGAAAATAAGAAGGGGGAAGTTTTTTTTTTCTTTCTTCGAAAAATTTTCGAAGTTTTTTTTAAAAAAAAAGTTTCTAAGTTTTTTTTTTGAAAAAAAAAAAAAAAAAAAACTTCCCCCTTCTTTATTCTAAGTGTCAGGTAGAAATAATGGTCTCTTTGGTCTAGGGATGTGCCTCTCGTAATGGTAGAAGTACGAAATTTCTCCCTACTAAAAAAAAATTAATAATTAAAAAGTGGCAATTTTTATACACCAACAATTCTTAAAAATATAAGGAGTAATTGGTAAAAATTTGGTGAAAATCGGATTAACGGTTCGGCAGCAGCAAATTTTTTAAAATTTCAAACAGACATATCTCCGCCATTTTTTTCGAAATTCAAAATCGCCCCCGTTACATTCTTTTTCACCGGCTAAAGAAGTTTTTGTGAAAATTTGGTGAAAATCGGATGAAACTGTGGCCGTAAAGTGTTCGGGAAAAAAAAGCTACGGCCGGCCGGAACCACAGACAAAGTTTAGATCGGTGTAGATCCATATTCGAATTCACCCGACGAAACCGACTGGAGGGTATCACATAACTTCTTTAAGGAAGTTAAAATCAAACGAGCTCAAATCTCAAAGATGAATTTTTGAAAAAAACGGGAATTAAAACCACATGGTCGCGCATGCGCGTTGTTTTGGTATAGCAAACTCACAAGTACCAAATTTTTTTATCCCATCACACAAAAATTCCCAAAAAAATGGTTCTACCCTAATTTTTTTTTCGTCTGAGGTGGAAGTGTAATAGCCTATTGAGAATTAGTGCTAACCTACTGGTGTAAACAGCTACCAGGGGATTCGCCGGTTTGGCTGTTAGCAAAGCCCGGGTGTAAACCGCAATCCGATGATTCAGTAACATTAACAACTTAACAGGTGGGCCAAATATCAAGATCTAAGGTCTGTTTGAGTGAAAATCCAAAAGTAAACATCTTTAACTTCCTACTTAAGGTGGCGAAAGCGTTCAAATTTTGATATGTCAACTTTTAAATATAATTTTTTAGTCAATTTGGACCTTATTTTTACATATGAGGCGCTCCGAATACGAAGGGCGAACTCGAAAACGTAGTTTCGAGATACTCGCATTTAAAGTTTTCTGTTAAGGGCGAACTCGACAGAAAAGTCCCTCTCTGGAATTTTCGTGGCGAGATTTTAGAATCATCATAGAATCATAGAGAAAAGGGTTTTTTAAAAATCACCAAATCTCGAAAAGAAAAAAAAAAAAAAAAAAAGTTGAGAGTAGAGCTTTGCCGCATATCGGTTTTTACGTATTTTAAAGGGGAAAAAAGGGAAACTCAATATAAAAATTACATGGGTGTATTCTCAAAGGTCTAGAATCTGAAAATGAAAAAAAAAAAAAATTTGTCCGATGTCGAGTTCGCCTTCGTATTCGGAGCGCCTCATATTCATCCGTAGTTATCTTGACTTTTTGAGAGATTTTTTTCAAAAATGAAATTTAAATTTTTGGCATCCAAAACGTCCTTTTTCATTTCAAAAATTCATACATATTTTGAAATTTGTTGTAAATTATTGTTATATTTGCACATAATATGATTGTGGTAGTTAATTTTGATTATTTGGGGTCAGGATTCCGGGACGGATTACGTGCATATCTCCGCCATTTTTTCGAAATGACCCTCGTTACATTCTTGCTCTCCGACTATGGAAGACATGTGAAAATTGGTGAAAATCGGTTGAAAACTGTGGCTGTGAAGTGCGGAAAAATGCTACGGACGGCCGGCCGGTACCACAGACAAAGTTGAAATTAGTAAAGATCAATATTTGAAGACTTCTCCAAAAATCCGACGTGGAGGGTAAAACAACAACTTCTTTAAGGAAGTTAAAAGTAACTTGCTTCCCTCGGGGTCTGTTCCAGATTCTTAAGAAAAAACCTTATTATTTTTACTTTTTAAAAGTTTACTTCTTTAAAGCCCTAATGGTTAACTAAATGGTCCAATTTTACCTTTTTATCTTAAACAGGGTTTTTGTTTACTCTGTAAATTGAAGTCCTTGTGGCAAAAAAGGGCTTTTTTTTCGGCCCTTCGCGGCATCTAAAACAGCTCTCGGCAAAATAAGGACAATAGGTTAAAGTCTCCGGAACTGTTTTAACAGAATTAAACGCATGCATTGTTAACCTCTTTCCCATTCTCTAATCCAGGGGTACCGGAGAGTCGGATGTTGAATATATATTAAAATTCAACACCCATGGGTCCCTTTGTTAGTGAAGGGTTCCATCCCCGACGTCACCTGGTATCCGTTTTATTTTTTTAAATTAAAAAAACAAACGTTTTAAACGAGTTTTCCGTTTTAATCTTTTCCGAAGGATTAATTAAATCGATGTAATTTACACAAAACTCATGAGTTGAAGGTTATCTAAGTGGTTTCGTTCATTCCCCTACGGCAATTAGAACTTAATGAAGTCTTACTTGAAGCCCAGGCCACGTAAGTCCGACTTAGTTACTGGAAGAGTTTATACCAAGGATAGAACTTAGAGAGTAGCCTAATACAATGCCGGAATATCAAAACTTTCTACATGAATAGAAAACACTTTATTATTGCATTTTGCCGCATCGCTTTCAGTTTAAAGTGGGGTACGGTGAGTAAATATTCCGCAGTTTGAATCTCCTGGAGCATGCGCAGAAGGATTTGGACGTCAAATTTGACGTCGATCGTTTGGCCGACAAATCTGACGTGCAAATCCTTCTGCTCATGATCCACTTTCAAACTGCGGTTGGAACAAAGCGCTACTATTATTTTGGCGGTGAAGCAAACGAACTGTAGCTGCCCGTGAGAATCGAGTATTTTACCAACTAACTGAAGGCTTTAGTGAACCTTAAGAATTAAGTTGTTGATCCTAAAATAAAGATTCAAAAGTAAATGTCAATGTCAAGCGTCACACACAGAAGAAACCTTAATGTTACCTTTAATATTCTGTCAAATCTTTCATGGCGGGACAGTTCTTCACGCATGAATTCAAAACGATGAATTGTGCTGTCAGTTTTCTTTTTCAAATTCTTGGCTTCCGAAAATGGAGATTTTTCGTCCAAAAAACAAAGAAAACTCCCAGAAATGCCTAGAAACGGTTTTAATTTTATGTTTCTAAAAACTCGCAAAATTCGCGAAATGGGTTCTTCTAAAAGGGAAAACTCGAAATTCAGCCAAAATGGGATTTCTCTGCCTAAAAAGGGAGGAAAACTCCGAAAATTCAGTCAAAATAGGATTTCCCTGTCTAAAAAGGGAGGAAAACTCCGGAAAATTCAGTAAAAATGGGATTTCTCTGTCAAAAAGGGAGGAAAACTCCGGAAAATTCAGTCAAAATGGATTCTGCCTAGAAAAGGGAGGAAAACTCCGGAAAATTCAGTAAAATGGGATTTCTCTGTCTAAAAGAGAGAAAACTCCGAAAATTCAGTCAAAATGGATTTCTCTGTCTAAAAAGAGAGGAAAACTCCGGAAAATTCAGTCAAAATGGATTTCTCTGTCTAAAAGAGAGAAAACTCCCGAAAATTCAGTCAAAATGGGATTTTGTCTAAAAAGAAAGGAAAACTCCGAAAATTCAGTCAAAATGGGATTTCTCTGTCTAAAAGAGAGGAAAACTCCGGAAAATTCAGTCAAAATGGATTTCTCTGTCTAAAAAGGAGGAAAACTCCCGAAAATTCAGTCAAAATGGGATTTCTCTGTCTAAAAAGGAGGAAACTCCCGAAAATTCAGTCAAAATGGGATTTCTCTGTCTAAAAAGAGGAAAACTCCCGAAAATTCAGTCAAATGGGATTTCTCTGTCTAAAAAGGAGGAAAACTCCGGAAAATTCAGTCAAAATGGATTTCTTTGTCTATAAAGAGGAAAACTCCGAAAATTCAGTAAAATGGGATTACTCTGTCCTAAAGGAGGAAAACTCCGGAAAATTCTGTAGAAATGGATTCTCTGTCTAAAAGGGAAAACTCCCGAAAATTCAGTCAAAATGGGATTACTCTGTCTAAAAAGGGAGGAAAACTCCGGAAATTCAGTCAAAATGGATATCTCTGTCTAAAAAGGACGAAAACTCCCGGAAAATTCAGTAAAAATTGGATTTCTCTGTCTAAAAAGGGAGGAAAACTCCGGAAAATTCAGTCAAAATGGGATTTCTCTGTCTAAATAGAAAGGAAAACTCCGGAAAATTCAGTCAAAATGGGATTTCTCTGTCTAAAAAAAGGAAAACTCCGGAAAATTCAGTCAAAATGGGATTTCTGTCTAAATAAAGAAAACTCCCGAAAATTCAGTAAAATGGGATTTCTCTGTCTAAAAGGGAGGAAAACTCCGGAAAATTCAGTCAAAATGGGATTTTCTGTCTAAATAGAAGGAAAACTCCCGAAAATTCAGTCAAAATGGGATTTTCTGTCTAAATAAAGGAAAACCCCCGAAATTCAGTCAAAATGGGATTTTCTGTCTAAATAAAGGAAAACTCCCGAAATTCCGTAAAATGGGATTTCTTGTCTAAAAAGGGAGGAAAACTCCGGAAAATTCAGTGGGATTTCTTTGTTTCTGGAAACCGATGACTATAAGACTACCTTATGGACAGTGTGACCTACAAAATCTTTAATTTTTAAAAAATGTCATATATCGTTGCAATAATAGAACTTTTACGATTATGATGTTTCATTATTAGAGTAGACGAGACAATTTTGACTTTCCGGTCACGTAAAGGGCAGTGAAAAGTTAAAGCCGTTCAGCCTTTTAGCTATTCACGTATGAAACATTTATGAAATTTCAGAATTTCAATTTTAGGATCCTGAAAAATAACCGGAATAAAACCCTAAAAAAGAGGACGTAATTCCAGACAAAGAAGTTCTTTTTTAAAAGCTTCACAGCTCATTTCCTCGACCTGAATTCCTTTAATGTTAGTATTAGTTCTTCAAAACTCCAATTTACGTCCGGACTTCTTTTTTATTTCTTTTAACACCTCGGGAAGAAAAGTTACGTTATAAATTTCACTTAAACTCTTCATTGTTTTAACTTCCTCAAAGAGAAGTTATTGTGACAGTGTCTAAATGGGTCTTCCAGACAACGTTGTCTGTGGTACCGGCCGTCCGTCCGTCCTTCGCATTATTCCGAATAACCACGATTCTTTTCTATCCGATTTTTCCCAAATTTACTTTTTCTTGAAATATCGGGAGCTGTTTTTAAATTTCGCAAAAACTGCGGAAAGTCCAATCTTCCCCTTTAGATGAACAACTTCTTGTATGAAACATTTTAATAAAATTTGTTTTAAAAAAGTCTTTGT
Source organism: Orius insidiosus (assembly GCA_014119065.1). Classification (NCBI taxonomy): domain Eukaryota; kingdom Metazoa; phylum Arthropoda; class Insecta; order Hemiptera; family Anthocoridae; genus Orius; species Orius insidiosus. Next base: position 34,641 of record JACGAQ010000676.1, on the reverse strand, counting down.
TTGAAGAGCTTCCAACGAAAACTTTCTTAAAGAGAAGTAAAAATACAGGGGGGGGGGGGAAGTATAACGGATGGGAAGTATAAGGGAGGGGGAAGTTTTTTGTTTTTTTTTCAAAAATTTGCAGTTAATTTTTTTGGGAAATTTTCTAAGTTTTTTTTTTCTCTTTTTTTTCCAAAAAATTTTCTTAGTTCTTCTACAGTCCTATATATTTTCTATCGTATAATTTTTTAAGTCCAAAAACCCGACCTGGAGGGTATCACAATAACTTATTTGAAGTTTAAAGAAGTAGGGAGAAATATGGGGCATCCTCGCCCATTCCATGTGGGCTGGCTGGGGGAAGACTTTAATTTTTCTACCTTCATACTAAAAAATGTTTAAGACTGGTATTTTATCATTTTAAATAATAATTTTGTTATCAAGATAAATTAAAGATTTTATAAAAAGATTGTTCCTTAATAAAAAAAAAACCTTTTTAATCTAGCTATTCTTGTTTTAAGTAAAACATTTAATTTTTTTCCTTAGCAAATCTGCTTTCAGGGCTGTATAAAGAAAAAAAGGCCGTTATGAAAAAGCGGAGACTAATCTCTAACCTTCTTTTTATAACTTGTCTCCTTTGCTGGAAGAAAAAAAAAAGGATGATTTTAACACAAAGTACATCCATTAGCATCCTTATCCGAGCTTGGATTTAAATACGAATCAATGGTTTCCCGAAAAAAAGGGGAAGACAAAAGAAAATGGAAAAAAGCTATTTGAAATTCTCTCTTAAAACTTGAAATTACATTGTAAAATTCATTTGTTTTGTTAATTTTTGAGACTTCTTTGAATTTTTAACTTCCTTAAAGAAATTGTTTTACTCTCTTAGTCGGGTTTTTGAGGACGGTTATTCCAACCTCAAATCTATAGCGATCTCAACTTTGTCTGTGGTTCCGGTCGGCCGTAGGTACCTTTTTCTCCGGAGCACTTCACGGATGCAATTTTCAACCGAATTTCACCGAACTTTAACACAATCTTCCTAATTTGTTAAACTAAAACTCTAGAGCGAAAAAATTGCGGAGGTACATACGGTGGAAATTTTGAAAACTGCTGCGGCAGAACCGTGGGCCAATTTTACCCAAATTTTCATAACTTTTTAAACTTCCTTAAAGAAGTTATTGTGATACCCTCGACATCGGGTTTTTGGTGAAGGTTCTTCCAGACCCCGGAGGGTCAATCGAATATTGATCTTTACCGATCTCAACTTTGTCTGTGGCCCCGGCCGGCCGTAGCATTTTTGCCAACACTTTACGGCCACAGTTTTCATCCGATTTTCACCAAATTTTCACCCAACCTCCTGAAAAGTTTACAAAAATCATCTGCAATTTTTGAATCACGAAAAAATGGCGAAGATATGCCCGATTGAAATTTTAAAAACTGTGCTGTATTCAGATTTTCACCAAATACTCCTTATATTTTTAAAAAATTTTTGGTGTAAAAAATTATCAATTTCCTACATTACCTAATTATAATTTAGTAGGGAGAAATTTCATATGTCCACCCGTTACGAGTGGGACCTCCCGTGGTCAAAAATCCCATTATTTTTTCCTTGATACTTAAAAAAATTTTCGAAAAAAACCTTAACAAATTTTCAATAAAAAAAAGCGCAAATTAAAAAAGAAAACTTAGAAAATTCTTAGAAAAAAAATTTAGAAAATTTTTTGGCATGAAAAAAAAAAAACTTTTCTCTCCGTTACTCGTATACTTCCCCCTCCGTTATACTTCCTCTCCCCTAAACTTCCCCTCCCTTATACGTCCCCCTTCGTTTTACTTCCCCTCCCCTATACTGGCTCCCTTATACTTCCCCCTCCGTTATACATCCCCTCCGTTATACATCACCCTCCTATATTTTACTTCTCATTAAGGAAGATTTCGTTGGAAGATCTTCGAACAAGTCCTTTTTAAATAGTAGAGGAAAATGTGAGAAGTTCCCACGGGTGAAAGGGGCATCCCTACAGCATTTAATTAAGAGTAAATTAATACCTTGGAATATTTTTAAAAACACTTGAAATTATAAATTCCTTCTCCTTAAAACTTTACCGTTTTTTTTTACACTTCCCTATATTTCCTTCATTTTTAGGAAGTTTTCTCCCAGATTTTTTCCTCTTTTAGGTTTAAGTTATTAAGGCTTTGAGATTGCATTTATCTCCCCAAAAAACTCTACTTTTTGACAGAGTTGAGTGGGTTATCCTATAAAGCAGGCGAAAAAAAATACCCGGGCTTTTTCGCACTTCCGACCTCAGGAAATCGTCCTCTGAAGGAGATGAAAATGCAAATATCAATAGAAAACTCAAATTCGTATTTTTTCAACCTTTTAGTAAGGAAGACGGATTCAAAAAAGTGCCGCAACAGGCATTAAAATTAAAACAAATAGTCCTCATTAAGCAAATAAATGGTAGTTAAGGCGTCGCTCATGTACTTTAGAGTGTTAATGGTCTAAAAGGGAGCAATTTTAAAGCCAAAATGAATGTTTAAACCTAATGGGGTCCTTGGATCACTTAGTCAATATCGTATCTTTCATCTTAATGACTCGATTAATGGGCTACCTATTTCATAACCTTTAATTACACACTTCTATCAGAATATTAAACATATGAAAACATAGAATTGTAAATAATTTTAATAAGGGCGAGGCTGAGCGAGGCTAAGGAGGATTAAAGGTAATTAAAAAGAGATCAAACTTGATAAAGTTTGCTGCTCCTATAGCGCTTTCCTTGCTTATGTTGTGGAGTAGAAAAGGGATGTTTATAATTACCACATTCAAGGATGCCTCAAGGAGCCCTTAAATAAGGACTCCTTTGGGTTTAAGGAAAGGAAAGAGTACAAATTTACTTAGAAAATTTTTCGGTGAGAGGGGGGGGGGGGGACCTTTTGGCAAAAAGGGAATTTTTTTCTAAATTCACTGTTATTTGAAATTATACTTCTCCTTTCTCCTTCTTTATACTTCCCCCTCCTAAAATTTTCCATCCTTTATACTTCCCGGCCCTCCTTAAATTTTCTATCCTTTATTCTTCCCCCTCCATAAACGTCCCCCTTCTTTTACTTACCCCTCCATTAACTTCCCCTCCTTTATACTTTCCCTTCCTATATTGTTCCTTCTCTTTAAGGAAGTTTTTATTGGAAGATCTTCATTTTCTATTCGCTCCCGCTTTGTCTCACCATTATCAAATTAAGCTCCTTTATACTTCCCCCTCCTTAAGCGTCCCCTCCTTTATACTTCCCCCTTCTTAACTCCCTCATTTATACTTCCCCCTCCTTAAATTTTCCATCTGTACTTCCCCCTCCTTAAATTTTCCATCCTTTATACTTCCCCTCCATAAACTTCCTCCTTTAACTTCCCCTCCTTTATACTTTCTTCTCTTATATTGGAAGATCTTCATTTTCTATTCGCTCCCGCTTTGTCTCACCATTATCAAATTAAGCTCCTTTATACTTCCCCCTCCTTAAGCGTCCCCTCCTTTATACTTCCCCCTTCTTAAACGTCCCCTCCTTTATACTTCCCCCCTTCTTAAACGTCCCCTCCTTTATACTTCCCCCTCCTTAAGCGTCCCCTCCTTTATACTTCCCCCTTCTTAAACTCCCCTCATTTATACTTCCCCCTCCTTAAATTTTCCATCTGTACTTCCCCCTCCTTAAATTTTCCATCTGTACTTCCCCCTCCTTAAATTTTCCATCCTTTATACTTCCCCCTCCATAAACGTCCCCCTTCTTTTACTTACCCCTCCTTTAACTTCCTCTCCTTTATACTTTCCCTTCCTATATTGTTCCTTCTCTTTAAGGAAGTTTTTATTGGAAGATCTTCATTTTCTATTCGCTCCCGCTTTGTCTCACCATTATCAAATTAAGCTCCTTTATACTTCCCCCTCCTTAAGCGTCCCCTCCTTTATATTTCCCCCTTCTTAAACTCCCCTCCTTTATACTTCCCCCCTCCTTAATCGTCTCCTCCTTTATATTTCCCCCTTCTTAAACTTCCCTCCTTTATACTTTCCCCTCCTTAAACGTAACCTCCTTTATACTTACACCTCGTTTAACTTCCCCTCCTTTATACTTACCCCTCCAATATTGTAACTTCTCTTTAAGGAAGTTTTCGTTGGGAGCTCTTCATTTTCTACTCGCTCTCACCATTATTAATGAAGCTGAGCGATTCAAATCGCGTGCGATCGTGTTGGATATCTAAGCTGCTCGCAGAATTTCATTTTTTCCCCCCTAGGGACTGAAAACTACTCTGTTTGGAGGAAGTTCACGTCGGGGCCAGTTTCAGAACAGTACTTTTTATGTTCAAACGCCAAAATCCTATTAATTTTCCTCAATATTTGTCATTTTGGACAATGTAAATCAATGTTTGTTGGGTATGCGTTCTAAAGAAACAACGTTAAGCATCTCTTTGTGAGATAAGCCTTTTGGGTTGGAAGTTGCGTAGTAAAGCTTAAGCGGAGATAGCCGTCCCAACTTATCTATCCTTTCAGGTGGACGTCCTAATTAAACTTAAACCTTATCTCAAAAGCCCTTGTTAACCGGACAATACGTAAAATCCCGTTCGAACCGAGATTTATTTTCATAAACGGGATGACGTGTGGGGGGGAAACAATAGCGAAAAGCCCGGAAAAGGGAATGGACTTGAAAATTTATGATGATTTGATTCGAAATCCGAGGTAGACTCTGGGGAATTTCGAAATTGTGCAAATTACGAAAAGCATGAATATCCAAAGGTTTCTTAATCAACGAAATTAATTTTTTTTTCTCCCCGGAATATTTCTTTCGAGTTAATTAGGACGAAATGAAAAAGTGAGAATAGGTTCAGTTGGTTAAGGATTCCGAGAGTAAATGGCCTGAGTTAGATGGATAGGACGTAACTGGATTGGTCAGCTCGGGTGGAAAAAAAAACGTGATTATAGAACGGGTGGAGACAGATAACGGTGTTTTGTCTCTTTCTATCTACTTGAGCCCTCTCTTTTCAACCCTCCCGGCTTTTCCCAGATAAGCCCTTCAAGGGCTTTACAATGTCCCGCTTTCCAGACCACTTTTAGGGAAATTTAGTGCCCTTTGGTTCTTTCCCCGCCACTACTCTTGACCACCCTGTATCCTCCGCTATTCCGCTTCATAAAAGTAAAAGTGGAAGCAATTTTTATCTACTTCCTCCCCTAATGTGTACGATACCACTTTACTAGCTTAACCATCAAGAAAATGAGACTCTTTTTCTTTTCTCCTTTTACTTCCTCATGTTATTGTAATACCCACAACTGACGATGTTTATTGGATTTCTAATATGCAGAATAGTCGTATTCATTATGAATATTTATAAATCTAACACTTGTTATTGTAATACCCACCACTGACGTTATTTATTAGATTTCTAATATGCAGAATATGCGTATTAAATATGAATATTCATAAATCTAACACTTGTTATTGAAATACCCACCACTGACGATGTTTATTGGATTTCTAATATGCAGAATAGGCGTATTCAGTATGAATATTCTGAAATCTAACAATTGTTATTGTAATACCCACCACTGACGATGTTTATTGGATTTCTAATATGCAGAATAGGCGTATTCACTATGAATATTCATAAATCTAACAATTGTTATCGTAATATCCACCACTGACGATGTTTATTGGATTTCTAATATGCAAAATAGGCGTATTCAATATGAATATTCATAAATCTAACACTTGTTATTGTTATATCCACCACTGACGATGTTTATTGGATTTCTAATATGCAAAATAGGCGTATTCAATATAAATATTCATAAATCTAACACTTATTAAAGTGAATATGAATTCCTATTGAAAAAAAACCCTATATTATTTGAAAAAATAAAATCATAACTCCTAGAATGATTGAGGAAGAACAGAAATGGTTTCCTTTAATATTTTCAACCTAATTTTTTTTAAACCTGAATAAACGGAACAAATTGTCCCTTTATAGCAGTAAGCCAACTAGTACAAAAAGGAGGAAAAATATATTCACTCGCTCTACAATAAATATTATGGTTTTCTTTGTAGTTATTAGATAGAAATGTTGAGGAAAAGAAAATACAAAAAAAAATGTTTTAAGGAAAAACTTTTTCTTTGAATATCATTTACATAACAATTGTTACTGCCGACTTAAAAAAAAAAAAAGAAAAAATCCTTTGAGGGTAAAAAAAATTCTCGATGTGGTGTAAGCCATTTTTTACTGTTTTGAAAAAAAAGTCTTATTTTCTATTGTTATACATGGTCGAATTTTAAAGTCCAAATGTCTTGTTTTTCATTCATTTTTTAATAAATAAGCCCTTTGGTTCTTTGTTTTTTTTTTTTTTTCAAAAATGGATTGATTTTATTATTATTATAATTTTTAAAATTATTTTATAACCGGCTCCGTGGCTGGTGGGTTCAGTCTCTGACTCACACCACGGAAGACCGGGGTTCGATCCCAGGTTGGGTATAGGGATTTTTGGTTGGAAGTAAAATTCCAATTAAAAATATCCCTCTACAAAATCTGTGGATAATTTAGTTAGGCCACTACTCCGGTAGTTGGCCCAAAAGGGCGCCATGGCATTATGGCGAAAGCCCCCGCCTGGGTCTGATCCCCTCCCCCTTTGTAAAAAGCCCTGCTTAATACAATTAACAAAAAAAGAGTAGATTGACCAATAGTAAGAGTAAGCCTCTTGCTCATTGGTCATATCTACTCTTTTTTTTCTAAAAAAAAAAAAAAATTATTTTATCTAAAAATAGAGCTAAATATCTTCTTAATTTAATACAATTTTATATAAACTTTCGGTAAAAAAAAAAGTTGGAAAATTGGATGAATTAAAAAGTTTTTATAAATAGGTAACGGAGTAGTCAGCTTAGAATTTTTTTTATAAACAAAGTCCACATTCCAAATGAGAAATGACTTTCATGTCAAATTTTCACAAGATAATTAAAAATCAAAACAAAGTTTGACAAGTTGTCTAACTTTAAAAAAGTTTTTTTTTCTCTTTTTTTAAGTGTGTAGTTAACTTTTAGAGGCCGTCCGTCGCCGATTTTCACACTTCACTGTAGAAATTTTCAACCGATTTTCTTTCACCTCATTCTTTAGCTTTTAGATATGAAAATGAGGAGGGATTTTCAAGATTTTGATGTTTTTGACACTCCGGTAGGTACTTTTTTTACACCTAAAAAAATATGTTTTAATAAATATAAGTAATTATTTTTAAAAATATAAGTTAATTATTTTTATCCGTGAAATCTGTCCAATTTTTTTTCTCCATCCTGTGCTCCTGGATTATGGTCCGAATTCTATTGAAAGCCGTGTAATTTAATCCCTAACAGAAAACTGAACAAATTGGCCGCATCAGGTGAATAAAGGCTCGGGATCTGACAGGGAAAATCTGAAGAGTGTCAAATATTAGAAAATGGGTTCTGAGTTTGCTCTTTTTCCAGCAGTTAAAACTCAGATAAAAAATGTGATGATGTGGTACATGCAGACGTGGAAGCGTTGAAGGAAGTGTTGACCTTAGCGCCGTCTTTTAAGGGGACCTTAAGCGTAAGAAATGTCGGCAGGTCTACATTTTGAAGGAGGGCAATTAGTGCTTCTTGGGCTTTGAGTCAAAGTTAGCACGTTTTCATTATCACATGTCGCAAAGTTGAAACCGCAGCGTTTACCCCGCCTACTCATCGACTCCTCCCTTCTTTTCCCGCCCTCAAAACACGGGCTGAGAGGCCTAACTTTATTAAAGAACTGCCTCGCATTTAAACTCCCAGCATCAAAAAGTTTTCGTATTTCATTCTTATCATGATTAATCCCTATCGCGTTTGGAGTAAATAAACTTGTTTGATCCCGTTAGGGTGTTTTTCACGGCTATAAATAAGCTTGATTTTAACTTACGAATCTCTCTTCGCGGAGAAAAAAACGAAATTTGGACCTTCACAAAACTTGATACAGATAGCATTCAAGAAGCCAAAGTTTTCGAAAATTAATAACTAAGAAACCGGCCTTCGCTTTGGATCAATATAATGGTATTAAGACTAATTGGATATTAGATTTTTTTGGTGGAAAAGCGCCTTAGATGGTCATTTTTTACCCCAAATACCCTACGGTCCTGAGCTGACAATTCGTCGAAATTGGGGATGAAAATGGGGGATGATCTTAATTCTGGTGATAAATATTATCAAGATGGGGACAATTATTGTCATTCTGGGGACGGTTATTGTCATTCTGGCGACGGTTATTGTCATTCCGGGGACAATAATCGACAAAATCGGGGCGATTGCCGTCAGTTACCTTTGGACATGACAATTGTCTCGACGATTATTATCATTTTGGGGACGGTTATTGTCATTCTAGAACGGTTATTGTCATTCTGGGTACAATTATTGTCATTCTGGCGACGGTTATTGTCATTCCGGGGACAATAATCGACAAAATCGGGGCGATTGCCGTCAGTTACCTTTGGACATGACAATTGTCTCGACGATTATTGTCATTTTGGGGACGGTTATTGTCATTCTAGGACGGTTATTGTCATTCTGGGGACAATTATTGTCATTCTGAGGACGGTTATTGTCATTCTGGGGACGGTTATTGTCATTTTTGGGACGGTTATAGTCATTCCGGGGAAAACATTGAAAAAAGCGGGGCGATTGCCGTCAGTTACCTTTGGACAGGACAATCTATCGTAATTGCCTGGACGATTATTATCATTCTGGGGACAATTATTGTCATTCTGAGGACGGTTATTGTCATTCTGGGGACGGTTATTGTCATTCTTGGGACGATTATTGTCATTCTGAGGACGATAATCGACAAAATCGGGGCGATTGCCGTCAGTTACCTTTCAGTTACCTTTGGACATGACAATCTATCGTAATTGATGGACAATTATTATCATACTAGGGACAATTATTGTCATTCTGGGGACGGTTACCGTCATTCTGGGGACAGTTATTGTTATTCTGGGGACGGTTATTGTCATTCCGTGGACAACATTGAAAAAAGCGGGGCGATTGCCGTCAGTTACCTTTGGACATGACAATCTATCGTAATTGCCTGGACGATTATTATCATTCTGGGGACAATTATTGTCATTCTGAGGACGGTTATTGTCATTCTGGGGACGGTTATTGTCATTCTTGGGACGATTATTGTCATTCCGGGGACGATAATCGACAAAATCGGGGCGATTGCCGTCAGTTACCTTTGGACATGACAATCTATCGTAATTGCCTGGACGATTTTTATCATTCTGGGGACAATTATTGTCATTCTGAGGACGATTATTGTCATTCCGGGGACAATCCCGATAAAATCGGGGCGGTTGCCGACAGTTACCTTTGGACATGGCAATCTATCGTAATTGCCTGGATGATTATTATCATTCTGGGGACGGTTATTATCATTCTGGGGACGGTTATTGTCATTCTGGAGACGGTTATTGTCAATCCGGGGACAATCACCGATAAAATCGGGGCGATTGCCGTCGGTTACCTTTGACATGACCATCTATCGTAATTTTCTGGACGATAATTATCATTCTGGGGACGGTTGTTGTCATTCTGGAGACGGTTACCGTCATTCTGGGGACAGTTATTGTTATTCTGGGGACGGTTATTGTCATTCCGTGGACAACATTGAAAAAAGCGGGGCGATTGCCGTCAGTTACCTTTGGACATGACAATCTATCGTAATTGCCTGGACGATTATTATCATTCTGGGGACAATTATTGTCATTCTGAGGACGGTTATTGTCATTCTGGGGACGGTTATTGTCATTCTTGGGACGATTATTGTCATTTCGGGGACGGTTATTGTCATTCTGGGTACGGTTATTGTCATTCCGGGGACAATCCCGATAAAATCGGGGCGGTTGCCGACAGTTACCTTTGGACATGGCATCTATCGAATTGTCTGCATGATTATTATCATTCTGGGGACGGTTATTGTAATTCTGGGGACGGTTATTGTCATTCTGAAGACGGTTATTGTCAATCCGGGGACAATCACCGAAAATCGGGGCGATTGCCGTCGGTTACCTTTGACATGACCATCTATCGTAATTTTCTGGACGATAATTATCATTCTGGGGACGGTTATTGTCATTCTGGAGACGGTTACCGTCATTCTGGGGACAGTTATTGTTATTCTGGGGACGGTTATTGTCATTCCGTGGACAACATTGAAAAAGCGGGGCGATTGCCGTCAGTTACCTTTGGACATGACAATCTATCGTAATTGCCTGGACGATTATTATCATTCTGGGGACAATTATTGTCATTCTGAGGACGGTTATTGTCATTCTGGGGACGGTTATTGTCATTCTTGGGACGATTATTGTCATTTCGGGGACGGTTATTGTCATTCTGGGTACGGTTATTGTCATTCCGGGGACAATCCCGATAAAATCGGGGCGGTTGCCGACAGTTACCTTTGGACATGGCATCTATCGAATTGTCTGCATGATTATTATCATTCTGGGGACGGTTATTGTAATTCTGGGGACGGTTATTGTCATTCTGAAGACGGTTATTGTCAATCCGGGGACAATCACCGATAAAATCGGGGCGATTGCCGTCGGTTACCATTGGACATGACCATCTATCGTAATTGTCTGGACGATAATTATCATTCTGGTGACGGTTATTGTCATTCTGGAGACGGTTATTGTCATTCCGTGGACAATCATCGACAAAATCGGGGCGATTGCCGTCAGTTACCTTTAGACGGGAGCAACTATCGTAATTTTGGAGACAAACATCGACAAAATAGGGGCGATTTATCATCAAAGTAAAGATGATTATTGGCATATTATTTTTTCCCAAAAAACCTAATATTTAGCACGATTGCTATATTTAGCACAGTTGCTAGTATAGAAATTTCTCTACTGTATAAGCCATTTCAGGGTCCTACTTCAAATTTCTAAGGAAAGGTCGCCATTAGGACACCGTAAAGTGTTTTTTTATCAATAAAAATAGAAAAAAGGAAACTTTATTTTCCAGGTTGGATATAAAATTTTATTGGTCTTTTCAAGAAATTAGGAAAAGGAAAAATGTTGTTAGAATTTTTATTGAGGAGAAATAGTGTTCTTTTCACCCTAAACAAGGCCATAAAAACCCTAAAAATCTTTTCTTGTTATTACAGTTTTAACAGTGAGCATAAAATCCATCTCGTGGGAGAGAATTTGAAAAAAGGAAAAATAGAAAGTGAAACGTTTTAATCATAGTCTTCTGATGAAAAGTTTCTACCTTCAAAATAACCTCAAACCCTTATATTCTCTGGGCTGGGTTTAATTGAGATTGCGGGCGAATGTGGGAGAAGGTGTGAATTTCTCGCTTTCGGAATAATAGAAACTAGTGAGACAATTCTATTACACTCTGTCTAAAACCTCTGAAAAAGCTCTTTTTGTTTACCTAGATTCTGAAGCTTAAAACGATGGATTTGAAACAAGAAACTTCACTTATTACGGAGATAAAGAAAAAGTCCAATTTAAAACAAAAAAAGAGAGAAACACTCGCGTAGAAGTTGAAACTTCCATTAAAGTTCATAAACCAGCCACTTTTTCTCCCCTTTGGATAAAAAAAATGTGTTTTGTTAAATCGGAATAAACCAAAAGGTGAGATTTAGGAGGAGTTTGCTTAAAGTTTTCGGGAGGGTGGATAGAAAGCGTCTACACGCCTTTGTCTTCATTAAGAGCTGAGACGGAGCCAGAAAATAAATACGTCAGCCCTCGGACTCAGGTCACCCCCAGGATTCATCTTCTTTCCGGCCATTAGAAAAATCCCTCTGGCTTTTTTTCCCGTTTTTTTTTCCACGGCAATAATTTTACCATTTGTCACTGAAAAAGGGAGGGAGAAACCTTTTTAATTTTCTTTATTTTATTGAATTTCTCTTCCGAAGGGGAGAAAAATTCCTGAATTAATTTTTTCCCTTTTTTTCTGGAAATCCAGATACGTGTTTTATTGGTGCCTTCGGGGAACGTGGAAAAGCAATATTCATTCCAAAGACGTTTTGTGTGTTTCACAATGGCCTAAGATTTAAAAAAAATTCTTATTTTCTTATTACAATAAAATGTTTTTAAAAAATCATAACCAATTAGAGAAATCAGGATTTACCTGGAACGTATTTTATTTATTGATTTTTTCCTGGAACAACAATTCACTTGAATGACATTGTAAATCCTATTTTAAATGACATTATTTAAATAATTTCAAAAAGATAGGATTACAGTAGGTTTTTTTAGTGAGCGTTTTTCTTTAAGACTTATGAGATTGCGAGAAAACTATTGTTATAATTAGCAGTTTTAATAATGAAGCCAAAAAAATGTTCAAAAAATTCCGCTTCTCAGGGTATTTTTAAAGTTAAAAGGTTTTACAATTTAGATTGAGGTTTTTACAACTTTTCCAGGGTCCAGGCTTCTATAAAACTTGAAATAACAGCTGTAGTAGAGAAGTAATGAGAAAAAGACAAATACTAAGATCCTAATCCCCATCTTAAAGATCTTCAAAAGTCTGAAAAGTTTTTACCCTTTTTTTTAATACATTTTTTGTTGTGAATTTTAAAAGGTTTATTGGGCATAATACACCGATAGGCGTATAAAAAGCTAATTTTCGCCTTCGACGATAAACGATTTTTCATTTTGCATCGGATCGTAAAAAAATGTTATCACTTTGTAAACATACGAACCAAAATGATGACGAAGAAGAAATCTGGTGAATCGTCTATTTTTTACGAGCAAGTTTTATCCTTTACATAATGACTCAAGGGGGGTGAAAGATATCTTTTAATGAGGCAAGTTTCGAGATTTTTAGTTACAAACTTCTTTTCCCTTTTTTTTTGTTCACGAGAAGTTTTTGAAAAAAATTGGTTTGATTTTCTATTATAAGTACATAGAATAGAAAAAAAAAAAATCCTTTCATTTGTTATTTAAAAAATATACAAAGCAATACAAAAGAGTTATTTTTAAACATTTATCATAATATTGACAAGTTGAGATCGGAAAAGATCTATAATCGATTTGACCCTGCGGGGTCTTGAAGACCCTTCCCGAATAACCCAGCATTGAGGGTAAAACAATAATTTATTTAATGTAGTTAAAAGGTGGGGTAAGACTGGGAGGTCTCTCTTGAAATATTTGGAAGTCGTTGAATTCGTAGATTTTCAGTTTTTTAAGGACCGGGAGTAATCATAAATAAAAGAAATGAAGAAGTAAAACTTAAATGATTTCTCAATTTTTTACTTCCTTAAAGAAGTTATTGTGATACCCTCCACGTCGGGTTTTGGGAAGGGTCTTCCAGACCCCGGAGGGTGAATTCGAGTATGGATCTACACCGATCTCATCTTTGTCTGTGGTGCCGGCCGGCCGTAGCATTTTTTTTCCCGAACACTTTACGGCCACAGTTTTCAACCAATTTTCACCAAATTTTCACACAAATTTCTTTAGCCAGTGAACAAGAATGTAACGAGGGGGATTTTTGAATTTCGAAAAAAATGGCGGAGATATGTCTGTTTGAAATTTCAACAAATTCGCTGAGGCCGTTGGTCCGATTTTCACCAAATTTTTACCATTACTCCTTATATTTATTAAGAATTTTTGGTGTAAAAAAAATTGCCAATTTTTAGTTACTACTTTTTTTTTTTTTAGTAGGGAGAAATTTCATACTTCTACCCATTACGAGAGGCACATTCCTAGGCCAAAGAGACCATTATTTCTACCTTGACACTAGAATAAGGAAGGGGGAAGTTTTTATTTTTTTCGAAAAATTTCCTAGTTTTTTTTTTTTTTTTTTTTTAACTTTCCGAGATTTTTTTTAAATTTTCTAAGTTTTTTTTCGAAAAATTTTTATATTCTTTTTTTGGGAAAAAAAACTTAGAAAATTAAAAAAAAAAAAACCCTGAAAATTTTTCGAAAAAAAAAACTTGAAAATTTTTTGACGTAAAAAAAACACAAGGAAAATTTTTCGAAAAAAATAAAAACTTCCCCTTCCTTATTCTTCCCCTCCTTATACTTTCCCTCCCTTCGTTATACTTTCGTTCCCTTATACTTCCCCCTCCTATATACTTCCCCTTACTATACACTTTCCCCTCCTATATACTTCCCCTTCCCATATACTCCCCCTCCTATATACTTCCCCTTCCCATATACTCCCCCTCCTATATAATTCCCCTTAACATATACTTCCCCCTCCTATATACTTCCCCTTCCCATATACTTACCCCTCCTATATTGTTTATAGAGATGTAACATTCTCTTTAAGGAAGTTTTCGCTGGAAGCTCTTCAAACCAGTACTTTTTGATATTTCTCGTGTGTAGTGGTGGGGTAAGATGGTTTTTTTAAACTTATGTGATTGAAATGCAGATTCAAGTTTATTATTTTCATTAATATTCCCAGCGATTGATACATCGCTCGGAATCGACATCTATCGGTCTTACCCCAATTTTCCCCCAGTCTTTCCATATAAAGTCTTCCGGGCTTGATATATCACCTCCGGAGGAGGCAGTAAAACGTTACAAATGTGCGGATCGTTTGTGACACGCCGTTAAATAAGATTGACCATACGGAGGGGAACTTTTCTGCGTTTGCCAAACTCCCCCCTTTTGCTTTAAACAGCAACGGTTTTCGCAGTCCGGAATTTCCACAACGAAAATGGGCCTTAAAATCCTCGAATGGGGTTGTATTTGCCAAAGAAAAGACTACTTTTCCTTTATTTAAGACACCCCGGGTGAAAAAAAAAAGGAAAGTCCTGGGTGCATGCCAAGCACTTACAATTAGCTTCGCGACCACCTCTAAATATCTTGAACGCCCCCCTTTTTAAAAATATCTACACATGTCGTAAATTGGTGGAAACTTGAAAATATAACAAAAACTTTTTTTTCTCTCTCTTGGTTTCCCTTAAATGAAGTAAAAGGTTTGTTGATTTTTCTGAACGCTCTAGCTCCGGGCCGTTTCCGATGTCAAAACAGCCGCTGAAAGGAACAGAAGGAACAAATAACGATTTTCCCTTTTTCTACTTTCTTCATCTACTTTTCAACTATAATGATTATCTCCTTCAATTGTTTATAAGCGATTGCTGGTCTAAACCGCACAAAAACCATCTTTCGTAGGTATTACAATATTTTTATTTTTCAGAATCCCTTCCTTTAGGTTTTAATGGATGGTCTAGGAAATTTCAGTGAAAGATGACTTTTTTCCTTTTCTTTTTGCGACATGTTTCGGGAAATTACTCCCATCTTCAGCCTACTATTACGATTTTTGAAAATGTAAATAAGTACTAGTCTGGAGCTGGCCCCGACGGAAACTTCCTTAAAGAGAAGTAACAATATAGGAGGGGGAATTATAACGGAGGGGGAAGTATATGGGAGGGGAAGTATAACGGAGGGGGAAGTATAACGGAGGGGGAAGTATAACGGAGGGGGAAGTATAACGGAGTGGGAAGTATAACGGAGGGGGAAGTATAACGGAGGGGGAAGTATAACGGAGTAGGAAGTATAACGGAGTAGGAAGTATAAAGGAAGGGGATGTAGTAGGGAGGGAAAGTAAAAAAATTTTCCGGGTTTTCCTTTTTTTTTTTTTTTTTTTTGAAAAATTTTTTAAGTTCTTTTTTCAAAAATTTTCTAAGTTTTAACTTTTTTTTTCGAAAAATTTTTTAAGTTTTTTTTGTCCAAATTCCATACTTCAAAAATGGAAATCAGCGATTTGTTGACGGAATTTTAATTTTTGATGCATAAACACATAAGACGCTGTAGCTCTTACAAAATTTGTGGTCCGAAAGAAACATTCCTTTGAACAAGTGCTAATTTTCATTTCTGAACTAAAAATTTGGGTTCTAACTTGAAAAAAGGCCATTAGCGACGAAATCTCGTGATGCAGAATGCGAAGATGCTCAAATTTGAGACAGTTGGATTCTTCGGGAAAAAATAAGTGGAATTAAAAAAAAAAACGAGTCTCCTAGGTCAATTTTAACGGATTTTAGCGCAAAAACGCTAAATTTTGACATTTTTTAAAAGTTGTCCAAAATCGTCATATGAGTACTCAAATCTACTTGAAATTTTGCGTAGATTACGAATCTGAAATAAAAAATAGGGGTTCTTATTTGAAATAACGAAGTTAGGTTGTGTCTGGGACACCCTGTATATCCAGGCGGATTTTAAACTACACCATCAAATTCTTTGATTTAAATTAAGGGGGGTTTACATTTAACTTTTTTTTTTTCGTAAAACCACTTTTTAACGCTCTCCCAGACGCTTGCCATGTGTTTCCGGACACCCTGTATATGAGGCGCTCCGGGTACGAAGGGCGAACTCAACAAAACGTAGTTTCGAGATATTCGCATTTTAAAGTTTTATGTTACGGGCGAACTCAACGGAAAAGTCATGCCCGGAATGGGAAAAGGAGTGGGGGTTGTGGACTAGGATGTGGAGTTCGCCCTTCGTACTCGCTCGGATATCGCAGTTAGAGCTTTGCCGCATATCGGTTTTTACGTATTTAAAGGGGAAAAAAGGGCGAACTCAACATAAAAATTATATGGGTGTATTCACCAAAAGGTCTAGAATCTGAAAATGAAAAAAAAAAAAAATTTCCGAAGTTGAGTTCGCCCTTCGTACCCGGAGTGCCTCATATACACTTCATTTATTTTTATTTCTATTTTCAAAAATCAAAATAGTGGCCTGAAGATGGGAGTAATTTCCCGGAACATGTCGCAAAAATGGAAAGTACTATTGAAGATTTTTCCAACGAAAACTTACTTAAAGAGAAGTTAAAATATAGTAGGCGGAAGTATAAAAGAGGGGGAGGTTTAAGGGAGCGAAGTATAACGGAGGGAGAAGTATAAAGGAGGGGGAAGTATAAGGGAGGGGAAGTATAGACAAAATAGACCCTTATTTTGCCTAATTGCCCCATACTATTACCCTTTAAGAGAAGACAAAATAAATGAGGAAGGTGCTGTTTATCAACAAGGCATCTCTTTCGCTCAAAAGTAATAAAAGCTCTTTTGTACGGGCTAGGTCGTTATCGTGGCAAAAGCACGATATTGAGAAGGGGGAGGATTTAAAGTGGAGCCTAAGCCCATGAAAACCAGTTCACAAAAAGATTCTGAAGAAGGCTTTTCCCTCTGTTTTTAATTAAAGAGTTCGAAACGGAAGCCGCAAAGTATCGGTTAACTTTTATGGGGTCTCGAGGTGTCCTCGAGTGGTTTCATTATTGGAGAACAAAAACGTCGTATTCGTTATATCGAAAAGCAATTTTCTTTTTTTTAAGGCTCTAAATCAACCTTGTAGTTTAGGTCAATATTTTTGTTCTTTCGAATTAAATTTCTACTTTATACAATAATTTGTCCAATCTTTTCATTTTTTTTTTTAAGCCGAGGGACTTTTTTTCTCATATGCGGCCTCCTTTGCGACCATTTATCAGCAGCTAGGCCGCTTTGTTAAAGTTCATTTTCGGGTTATATCATTCAAAATCCTCATGCAATTTTTTTTCAATTGTCCTCTAAAAAATATGGAGAAAGGCCAAATAAAAAATATTTTTCATTTCAGATTTTTTTTCCTCCAAAAAGGAATTCAAATAATTGCAAAAGATTTTAATCCATATGACAAAGAGTTTGCCGCATTCGTGCGGCATCAATTTTTCACTTTCAGACGCTGTTTTAATTTTTGTAATGACATAAATTTAATATTTATTAGTACGATTAGGGGAATTAATGTGGAACTTAAGGGAAATGAGTTTACAAAAGGCGTTACATCTCATGAGGTAAATAGCTGGAGATGTAGAACGCACAAGTCATAAACCATGCGTACACAGAAAACAAAGCATTGTTGTCATCGACCTCCCGAGCATCATTTACACTCTACTAACGATCGTTCTAATTGCGCTCTATGTTAATGAAATAAAAGACAAAAAATAGATAAATTTTTATATATTTTCTTTTTTCTAGCTCGTTCTAAAATCGTTTTGAACGGGACGTTTTAGGGATGGCCTGTTGTGAATCTCTGTCGATCCTTTTTCAGTAGGTGGGTTTTAATCAAACCCACCCCTCGATGCCAATCGAAAGGATGGACAACCTTTACGGCTCGGACGGCAATTTGTACCGCTTTCCCTATTTTTATTCACATCTGAGCCTGATTAAAATAGATTTTTTTTCTTTAAAACGTCCCTCTTTTAGGCTAAAATGAGCCTTTTTTTCAAATCTAAATGGCCTTAAGTGCAGCTTTTCTCATATCATACAGAAAAAGCTCTAGTTTGAAGAGCTTCCAACAAAAACTTCCTTAAAGAGAAGGAACCAGGGTGTCCGGAAGCACATAGGGAGAGCGTTAAAAAGTGATTTTCTGAAAAAATGTTAAATGTAAGCCCCCCTTAATTTAAATCAAAGAATTTGATGGTGTAGTTTAATATGCGTTTGGATATACAGGGTGTCCCAAACAGAACCTTACTTCGTTATTTTAAATGGGAACCCATATTTTTTTATTTCAGAATCGTAATCTACGCAAAATTTCAAGTTGATTTGCCTATTTGTACGACCATTTTTGAAAACTTTAAAAAATGTAAAATGTTACCGTTTTTCGCGCTAAAGATCGCTAAAAATCGACCTAAGAGACTCATTTTTTTAAATTCCACTTATTATTGTCTGAAGATTCCTACTGTCATTAATTCAAGCATCTTCGCATTCTACATCACCAGATTTCGTCGCTAACCGCCTTTTTTTTAAGTTATAGCCCCAATTTTTATTTCAGAAATGAAAATTAGCGATTTTAACTTCCTTAAAGAGTTATTGTGATACCCTCCACGTCGGGTTTTTGGGGAGGGTCAATTCGAATATTGATCTTTACCGATCTCAACTTTGTCTTTGGCTCCGGCCGTAGCAAAAAAAAATTAAAAAAAGAACTTACAAAATTTTTGACAAAAAAAATTAGAAAATTTGACAAAAATTCCCCCTCCTTTATACTTCCCCTTCCTAATACTTCCCCTCCTTTATACTTCCCCTTCCTAATACTTCCCCTCCTTTATACTTCCCCTTCCTAATACTTCCCCTCCTTAATACTTTCCCCTCCTTTATACTTTCCCTCCCATCGTTATACTTTCGTGCCCTTATACTTCCCCCTCCTTTATACTTTCGTGCCCTTATACTTCCCCCTCCTTTATACTTTCGTTCACTTATACTTCCCCCTCTGTTATACTTCGCCTGAATTAAACTTCCCCCTCCGTTATACTTCGCCTGAATTATACTTCCCCCTCCGTTGAACGTCCCCTCCGTTATACTTCAACCTCCTATATTCTTCCCCCTCCTGTATTGTTACTTCTCTTTAGGAAGTTTGCGTTGGAAGCTCTTCAAACAAGTACTTTTAACGGGAACACCCCATATAGGAGGGGGTTAGTGTTCACCAAAAAGATAATAAATTTATTGTCAACTCTCATAAAGATTTTATTAACCACGACCGGTTTCGGCTTATGAAAAAGCCATCTTCAGTGTTTAAATTTAGTAATACATTAACTGTGGTTTAAAAACTAATTTGAAGAAAGACATTCTTTATTCATTTTGACCAACCTGTCCAGGGATGAGGAACGCAAAAAGGTGGGGTTATTGTTAGTTTAAGCAAGTGTTAGTTTAAAACTGTTTTAAGCGATAAAATAGGCCGAAGTTAAGAATTTAATATGAAAAAAGAGATTTTTCCCTCTCTAATGTTTTTTTGAGCAAAGTTGGCATTTAGGGAGGGTAGTAAATTTTCGCGGGTCTCCCCACTTAGAGCGGCGAATGTGGTTAAACTATAGTGTTTCCTAAAAAGAACAATTCTCCCTCCACCCCTAAGTTTTAATAGCTTTGACCTTTTAATTGTCAAAATGCTTTTTACATCATTAACTTCCAGGGGCTAATTTAACCCTTAAAGAAAAAAATTTTGGATAAAAAGACAGTTTTGTAATATTCAGCAAAGTGGTGGAATTCGCGTGGATTTCGAGTCTCCGTTGTTTTTCGTCGAATAAATCACCTCGTATGAAACATGACTTGACTCATAGGAGCGTAATGGAGGCACGCCTTTCGTCGAAATATATTTATTCGGAGGTCGACCCTCCTTTTCGTTTTTCCGCGGGAAACTCGCGATTCTCTGAATATACAAGCTGTTTCTAGAGCTCAATAACAGGCGAAAACCAAGCTCTATTCGGGGTCAGATATACGACAGTCTAATAATAGATGAGAGTACTTCATATATCATTCTTGTCGAAATTGTACCTCCTATAAACCATCTTTCAGTTTATCGCTTTTTTCTCTAAAATATAACTTTTTTAAAATCTTTCATGATACAACGAGGAAAAATCATGGAGAAGTCGTTTCTACTTTTAAGGATCAAGTAGAAAATTTATAGTCCATATAAGTTATAAAATAGAAATTTCATGTCTGACACAGATTTCTTTAAACATAAAACTTCTCAATAAAATGTCCACCATATCTTGGACTTCTTTGGGTGGAAAAATTAGCAATAAAGAAGGAAATTTATGGAAAATGTTTGTTAATCGTAGAAAGCGCATAAAAATCTGATAAACAGGTGTTTCAGGTTTAATTTTAGGGAGTAAAAAAATCTGTTATTTTTTAAGACTTTCCGGACGTACAAGTTGGTTAAAGGGTATAATCAGACAGAGGTTCTGGTACTTTCCATATGGTCTAAAGTGAAAACAATAAAAGGCTTAAGGGTAAAAATAGCAACGAACACTGTAAAAATCTGGGTGGTATTTGGTATCGTAGAAAACGCCTAAAAATCTGATAAAACAGCTGGTGTTTCTGGGATAATTTTAGGGAGTAAAAAATCTGCTATTTTTCAGGCTTTCCGGAAGTACAAGTTCGTTAAAGGGTATAATCAGACAAGAGGTTCTGGTACTTTCCATATGGTCTAAAGTGAAAATTAAACAATAAAAGGCTTAAGGGTAAAAATAGCGACGAACACTGTAAAAATCTGGGTGGTATTGGTATCGTAGAAAACGCCTAAAAATCTGATAAAACAGGTGTTTCTGGGATAATTTTAGGGAGTAAAAAATCTGCTATTTTTCAGGCTTTCCGGAAGTACAAGTTCGTTAAAGGGTATAATCAGACAAGAGGTTCTGGTACTTTCCATATGGTCTAAAGTGAAAATTAAACAATAAAAGGCTTAAGGGTAAAAATAGCGACGAACACTGTAAAAATCTGGGTGGTATTGGGTATCGTAGAAAACGCCTAAAAATCTGATAAAACAGTGTTTCTGGGATAATTTTAGGGAGTAAAAAATCTGTTATTTTTTTAAGACTTTCCGGACGTACCAGTTGGTTAAAGGGTATAATCAGACAAGAGGTTCTGGTACTTTCCATATGGTCTAAAATGAAATGAAACAATATTGAGAGAAAAATTTCTTTCTTATGAAAATCCACCACATATTTTGGACCTCTTGTTTGGGAAGAAAAATTTGCCTAAAAATAAATTTTATGTGGAAGCTATGTTTTAGAAGGATTATTTTAAGGCTTAAGGGCAAAAATAGCTTTAAAACTGTAAAATCTGGGAGGAATTGGGTATCGTAGAAAACGCCTAAAAATCTGGTAAAACATGGTTAATTTTAGAGAGCAAAATCTGCTATTATAGCGCTTTCCGGAAGGACAAGTTCGTTAAAGGTCAATCAGACAAGAGGTTCTGGTACTTTCCATGTGGCTAAAGTGAAAATTAAAACAATCTGCCTATCGAATTTTTGTTTTAATAAATGCTTAATTACATTTTATTCTCCGTATCGGCTATCACCGTTATATAATATCAAAAACCGTACCTTTGAAAGAAGAATTTAAATTATTTCCATTTGAAAAAGCAAATCTTTTTTATTTAAAAAAAGCTCCAATAACGCGCTTTATTTGGCGAGGTCAAACAAACGTTTTACTTGACAAATTTCACATCTTTTGTCGCGGTTTATGAATTTTACGCTTTGATGGATTCCAAACGAAAGAAAACACTATTTATGAAAACAATCGCCCTTATGGACCGCTGGGCAAAATCGGAACGGATCAATGGTCAGACGCACTTGACATTCATTGATTTCAGAGTAGAATTTACCTCCTCTTGACGGAGACGGAAATTGTTTTCCCATCTTTTCATCAGTCGGAAAATTGCGAGAAAAAAAAAATTTAATATATGCCGTATCAATAACGTGAAATTCCATGTTTCTTTCCACGTGGAAAGATTCGAGTATTGAGCAGCATTCACGTGTTAACACGTGTCACTAAAAGCAAATTGAAGATAGAAAATTAACCTTTATGAAAATTCCTTTCTTTTTGAAAAGTTGTAATTATGGTTGAAAACGCGAGCGTTTTTCTGGGTTCCAAAGAGTTCGTACTCATTGACTCACATTGAATCTCAAGAAGACTCGAGGAAACTGGAAAAGGACGACATAAATTCGCATCACGTCTCTACCAAGAAACCCTTCTTTTCCTATTCTTTTTCTTCTCCCTTCAGACTCTTATAACGTTCACCAAATTTTCCCCTCCTTTTCAGGACAAAGCCTCTTCACATCGCAAATTTTTCTCCATCATAACTTACGCTACATTTTTTGTAGGTGTTAAAATTTAAAAATTATCCAACAGGCCTTTAGGTGTTAATGAATTTCCCTTTTTACACATCAAAATTCCCGTGGGGAAAAGGTGCCTTTAATTATCTCCGATAGCCAAAATAACATTTGTACCGTGGCTTTGATGGTGGAAAGTCCTTTCAGCACTTTGGTTAATTAAAATATAGGACATGATGGACAAAAAAAAAATTATTAGAGTTTATTAGAACTGTACGTAATATAACAAAAAATTGTCCGAGTTTTTTTTTAAGTTTCTTTTTTTAAAGCGTTTTTTGAAAAAATTTTTTAGTTCTTTTTTTTCGAAAATTTTTCCAAGTAGTACTATCAAGGTAGAAATAATGGGATTTTTGGGCAAGAGAGGTTCCTCGTAAGGCGTGGAAGTATGAAATTTCTACCTACTAACATGATACCATAATTAATGTAACAAAAAAGACAATTTTTTACGCCAAAATTTAAAAATATAAGTAGTATTTGGTGAAAATTTGATAAAAATGGACCTACAGCCGATTTTTAAAATTTCAAACAGACATATCTACGCCATTTTTCGAAATTCAAAAATCGCCCTCATTAGTTTCTTGTTCACCGACTACAGAAAATCTGGTGAAAATCGGTTGAAAACTGTGGCCGTAAGAGTGTTCCGGAAAAAATACTACGGCCGGCCGGCACCACTGACAAAGTTGAATCGGTAAAGATCAATATTCGAATTGACACTCCGGGGTCTGGAAGACCCTTCCCCAAAAACCCGACGTGGAGGGTATCACAATTACTTCTTTAAGGATTAATTTAAATTTCCCACAATCTACCTAAAAAATGCCAATTTTTAATGTCTGTTTCATAAAAATCAAGGGTTTTGAGGTAAAAAATTATTATTTTGAACTTCATTTTTTCCGGAGTCTTGATAACCATTTCCCAAAAAACCATTCATAGAGTGTAAAGCAATGACTTACTTTTGAAAAGTTGAAAGCTTTTTATTGGATTTTTTGTTCGTTTTTTATGGTTTTTTTTTTTAAATTTCTGCAGTGAGAGTAAACTCCATTTACTTAAAAGATGTTATCAATTTCGTTTTGCTTGAGATCTGTTATGAACTTTCAAACTTTAGTATCAGTTATTATTATAAAAAGTGAAATGTTCAACCATCTAAAATATAGGACTAAAGAAAATTTGGCTGACATTATAACAAAACGTTATCCTCGTAATGTGATTCAGTTCTAAAAAAAAAGTTGGGAAATAGCTTCCGGCCTGTAACGACGAGTTTTTGCTGGGCGGGTCCTGAGTAAAATGGAAGGTCATGCTCCAAAAAAAAACAGGGCAGAAAAAAAAATTCCCTTGGTAAATTGGCGAGATCTAATCTGTGCTCTAAGGAGGGTTTGATTGATGGATGACCGTTGTATGAATGCTTCGGGGTTCTTAATCAAGAAGATACAATAAGAAATTTCTTTTTCGTTTTCATTTCTTTGAGTATCAGAAGTCTAAAAATTGTTCGCTGTCGTACTGGGGGGAGGAAGATTAATGAAGTGCTATTAGGGAGGGTAAACCATCGACGAGACTTATCTACACCCGCAAATTTGTTTTAAATGAGCTTCGGTGACGTTGTTTTCTTTGAATCTTTTAAAGTCTATTTTTAATTTAAAACAGCGTTTCTTGGGGGGAGAATTTTTAGGTAGGAGGAAAGAAATGGTTTGGAAGTGGTTTAGCACCTCATTTTCCATTCGCGTTTTTTCCTTCCAGAATAACAGGCCATGGTGGATTTTGGCTGTGGTTTTTATGCAGAGGTTAGGTGTGGGCTTGCAGCCAATGATTTGGGTAAACGAGAAAACATCTACTTCAGATCATCTTTTTATTTCGTCGACGCGTTTCGGAGTGTGTTTCACTCCTTCATCAGGACGTCGAGCTGAATATACATATTTGTTATTAGGCGTGAATGTCAACAAAACATTATAATTACTTACAATTATATTGATAGATCTTATGAGGGTGTTTTCAGTCAATTTCAAGATATAAATAGCTTTAACAATCACCATCCGGGACACTGTAAAAGGATGTCTGTCATACGAAAATTGAATAGATTATTTTGATGCTTTACCTTCTTCTGAGACTGTCGCAATGACGAAAAAGTCGATATAATATATATTAGGGGTAAATTTGGGGGGGACAAGGATGAACGATTGTGTGTGTTCGTGTGAAGTCAAGTCGAGTTGTCGAGAGAAAAACGACTGAAATCAAGGTGAGCTACCAAAACGACTGACTTATTTTTTTTACTGAAAAAATTATTAAAAACACGTTAGATATGTTTTATTAACAAGTCAGAGAAATTACCTTTGCTGTGTTAGATTTCGAATTTTCGTACCATGTACGATAATTTTCCTTCACGATCGCTAGTATAGATATTAGTTTGAAGTGTATGTTGAAAATTGATCATCAACGAGCGGTCTTTTATCCTCTGAAAAGGTATTCAAGAACGTTAAAAAACGTATTGAACAAATAAATATGTGGAATACCTTTCTTTATGAGTGTTCGTAAACTCGAACTTATGGGAACGTCGTTCTAAAAGCTTCTATTGGAGAAAATTCTCTCTATATTCAGGTTTTACGAGGATATCGCTTCCTTTTCTTAAAAATTCGGCTCGAGATGAAGATATATTACTTATTAATTTTAACTAAAAACGTAATTTGTACGAAAGAAACCGTTCATGTAACCTTGATCAAGCGTTAAACCTTCCTTGATTCCCCACATGGTGTCACTCGGGTGATCAGGTTGGCATGTCCGGCTCATTTATGCCGCCACTTTTCAAATTTAAAATCGAGTAGTACGCCGGGCTAACATTTTTCGAATCTTTTTTGAAATTTATTGAATGTATGTCTCTCTGAATGTATACGGATTCGTAGAATTTTCTTCTTGACGTATTTATCTCGTTCTTGATTATGTTTGCATTTGTGAAGTCGAATATGTGGTTATGTTTAACAGCGTGGAATGACAATGCACTGTCTTTTTCTTTTTTATTTTTTACTGCATATTGGTGTTGGTAAAGTCGGTTTTTAAAGTACTGTCGCGATTCACCATAATAAACTCCTGTACACGATTCCATTGTTTCTGGGTTTCCTGTGCATGAAATCTTGTAACATACCCCACTTTTTTGTTCTTTTTTAGTCGGTTCTTTTAATTTGCTAAAGATTCTACTGAGGGGGTTGGTGTTTTTCATAGCAATTCGAGTATTCGGTGATACTGACTTTATTTTCTTTTTTATATTTTCACTGAGCCCTCTAATGTATGGTAAGGCGCAGAAACTAATTGGATTGGCTTGTGGTCCATCGAGGGCTTCTTGGGTCCTATTAGGTGTCGGCGGAGAGAACGATTTGTCCCATAATTGTCGGTTATTTATCCATTTATTTATAAGTTTTTTTGGATAACCAAGTTTGCCAAGTATGTCATGAATTGTTTTCTTGTTCTCAAGAGTCATTCCATCACTATCTAAAAGGCATACACGTTTTATTAGATTTATGCAGGCATTGGATTTCTGGCTAAACGGGTGAAAAGAATGGAAATGTATGATTCTATTTGAGGCCATAGGTTTACTATACCATTTTGTACGTAGCGTTCCATTTGTGTTTCGAATGACTAAAGTGTCCAAAAATGGAATTTTATTTTCTTCACACTCGATCGTGAATTTTAATCGAGGATGAAAATCATTAAATTTACGTACAGTATAGTCAAGCTTGTCTAAAGGAAGGGCGGTGAGTATGTCATCGACATACAAAAAAAGAAAGGGGACCTCAAAATCTAACTTTTCCATTGTAGTTGTTAGAAGTTTAGACATGACTATGTCAGCAGGATGGGACTTAAAGGGTTTCCCATGGCCACCCCGAAAGATTGCCGATAGTAGACTCCATTTTGTACAAGGGACCCCGATGAGCAACAGAATTTCAACCATTCTATGAATGTATCGAGGGGTAAAGTAGTCTTAGTGTCTAATTTAGACCAGTTCTCCCGAACGATTTCTGTAAGAAGTTCGACAGGGATATTTGTGAATAAAGAGGTAGCATCTAATGAACATAAAATATGGTTCGGTGGCACTATTAACTCATTTATTCTTGCTTTGAAATTGTAGGAGTTATCGATTGTAAATTGGTTTTCGCAACGTAAATTATTAAGGATCGATACTACGTATTTTGACAACTTATATGTAGGGGATCCGATGAAACTCACTATTGGTCGTAGTGGTGCCCCCGGTTTATGAATCTTAGGGAGACCATACATCTTAGGAATAAGTCCATTATGAGTTTTTAATAATTCCGACATAATTAGGGATGTAATTGTTCACGGCTGTGGATATCATTATATTCATCTTTGACTGGATATTGGGGGTGGGATCTCGTTTTATAATGCTGTAGGTATCACTATCCGAGAGCAGGGTGGAAATTTTTTGGTTGTAATCCGATTTTGTCATAACTACGGTTTTATTCCCTTTATCTGACCGGGTTATGATGAGATTGTCATGTTCGTTTTTAAATGTAACCGTTTCTTTATTAGATCACATATAATAGTGATTAGAGACCTCTTAAAACCTTTTCGTTTCAATTTTGTCTTGAAATTTAAGATAAGATTTGCAATGCCTACTCTAAGGTCCTGTCGGATATGGTTTTCTTCTATCCTATCGATAAAGCTCTCTACATGTCCAAGAATTTCCATGATAGTCTTGTCATTCAGTGTAGTGGGGGCTGAGAACTTTGGGCCTAAGGCGAGATCGTTTCTACATTCTTTGGTAACACAGTATCAGTCAAATTGATTACCCAGTCTGAGATGTCTTCAGTAAAGGGGTTCAAAATGTGATTTTTAATTAAATTCTTGAACTTGTTCTCTAAAGCTAGGATACCATCATTCTTGAATTTATTCATGATCCTTTCTTGGCTATCTATATAGTTTGGACAGTATCAAGTGGTAATTGATCATTCAATTTTCGTTTACATTTACTTAATTGACTGTTGAGTAAAGATATATGGCTGAAGGCCGAGCTTATGTCTAATTGTAACATTTTTTGTTTTGTTGAAGTATAGATAGAATCTAATTTGCGGCAATAGGATTGTAAAAATGGAAGCTGTTTTTATCCACTCGCAAACGATTCTCATGAATTTGGAAAAATGCTGTGTTGATTGCATTTTACGAGAAAATCCTTTCTATTTGTCGCATTAATTAGTCTCTTACTTATTCGTCCATAATTTTAGGTTGTTCTTCGCTGTGGTGCCATATTCAGTCTCGATGTGGTGGAAGAACGTCTCTTGTGTCGGAGGTACGTTCTGTTCGCCCATTGTGAATTCCATGGTGGATTTTGGCTGTGGTTTTTATGCAGAGGTTAGGTGTGGGCTTGCAGCCAATGATTTGGGTAAACGAGAAAACATCTACTTCAGATCATCTTTTTATTTCGTCGACGCGTTTCGGAGTGTGTTTCACTCCTTCATTCAATTTTCGTATGACAGACATCCTTTTACAGTGTCCCGGATGGTGATTGTTAAAGCTATTTATATCTTGAAATTGACTGAAAACACCCTCATAATCTATCAATATATTGTAGTAATTATAATGTTTTGACATTCACGCTAATAACAATATGTATATCAGCTCGACGTCCTGATGAAGGGTGAAACACTCCGAAACGCGTCGACGAAATAAAAAGATGATCTGATAATGTTTCTCGTTTTTCCATTCGTTTTGGCTCCTTCCAATAACAGGCGTTAGTTAAGTGGAGCCGCTTCAATGAGTTATATCCCTCTTGCGACTCCCCTTTTTATCGCACTACGGTCATTCACTTTTTTTTTAATTAACTCGACCTTTTACCACCTTTTA
This sequence comes from Orius insidiosus, assembly GCA_014119065.1. Lineage (NCBI taxonomy): Eukaryota > Metazoa > Arthropoda > Insecta > Hemiptera > Anthocoridae > Orius > Orius insidiosus. The sequence continues at coordinate 6,238 of JACGAQ010000676.1, read as the reverse complement.
AGCCGTTTTTTCGCTGTTAAATAAAAAAACCCTTGACATTAATTTTGACAGCCTAAATATTTGAGGTGTTTCGTGATTGGAGAGTGGCAGTATTTTTGGAAAGGTTATTAGTAGACTTCGGAAGTTACCTTCCTTATTTACCGCCCCCCAACGGCTTCGTATACATAACAATAAATCCAATCAGCTTAGGGCTTCCCTTAACTGCAGTTTCTTGAGACCTTCCCCCTTCAAACTATCTGTTTGCCTCTCGTTCATTAGAATTGTAAAAACAAAAAAGGGGACGTCCAAAGTGCGGTCCTTGAAGGGTGTGGTGAATTTTTAGTCACTCGTTAGCTAATTGTCCCCCTCTTGGGCACACCCTCCTTTTTAACCAATTACAAAGCGTGTGACAGCATGTGAAATACAACCCTCGTTACGCAAATTGTTCAATTTCTTTTTCCACCCCAAAACCGATTGCTGTGATTCGAAAATTAAAGTTGAAAAAAGCATACATCACGAATTCAAAGATTTTGTCCCAAGATTTTATCCTCACGCAACTCTCATCTACAGGAATTCAATTACTTTTTTGACACGCCCCAACTTGACACCGAGAATCCATTATCATAAAGTATTAAATTATATGAAATGTCCAATATTAGGGGACCTCTCACGTTAAAGGGAGAGAAAAGGTGATCATGAAGGTTAAGCCCCTTTTCCGACGCCCCAGGCGAAATATTAATATTTACAGTAGTAATGGATGCAGGTCCATTAGGCCCTTTCGGTAATTAAGGACACAGATGGGAGGGTTGACTTATTGTCACTAGGCGATAGAAGGGCTCCTCTTATCCCTAATGACCCGAAGAAGTCCCCGATTCATTTAAACCATCTTAATAAATGAGTTAAATCAATACTTGAGAATCGATTCTCCCAAAATCTGACGCAACCTTGATAACTCGATCCCCTGAGATTCTTCCAGATGTAATTCCAAAAATTAATCATTCTCGAATTTAATCTATTTCTGCAAAGGATTATTGTCTTTCAATCAGTAACAGAATTTGAGGAAAGCCCTCGATTAATTAAAGCCTTTATTATCCCGAATACAATACACTCCTATGTTCAGAAGATTCGTTTAAAGGCTTTGATCGCGTGGAGGATTCTCGGTTATAAACGTAGATAATTATTTCAATTTAATTGGAGTCATGTATCCATTAATAATATTAATGTAATTAATTAAATTTATAATAAGAGACTAAAAGGATATTAGATTTAATACAAAAATACAAGTACCTACTGGTTTGAAGAGCTTCCAACGAAAACTTCTTTAATGAGAAGTAACAATATAGGAGGGGGAAGTATAACGGAGGGGAAGTACAACTTTCTTTTTTAAAATTTTTTTTCAAGAAATTTCTAAGTTTTTTTTTTCAAAAAAATTTTCCGGTTTTTTTTTGAAAAATTTCCTTTTTTTTTAAAATTTTGTAAGTTTTTTTTTTTTCGAAAATTTTTTAAGTGTCAAGGTAGAAATAATGGGCTCTTTGGTAGGGATGCCTCTAATGGGTAGAAGTATGGATTTCTCCCAACTTAAAAAAAAAAAAAAATTAAAAAGTGACAATTTTTTTACACCAAAAATTTTTAAAAAATATAAGGAGTAATTGGTGAAAATCGGATTAACGGTCCATTTTCGCCGTTAAACCTTAAAACTTGAGAGTTACCATAATCGCACATCCTCACGAGAGGAAAAAAATTAACCCCTTGTGTCATAAAACGAGCTGATCCCATTGGTTGCCTGCTTGCTTTTCCTAGTTTATGTGAGCTTTATGTTGAGTTGCATTATGGAAATGTCAATTTTTAGGTTTTTGTCGTTTCGCCATAATCGCGTTTTAAAGGCGAAAGTAGGTTTGCTATTTCGCTTTCCCAGTTTATGGTGAGATGTATTATGCCCAACGACAGAAACAGTTTAATGGCAAACAAGTTTAAAGAGAGGCTTTTGGTAGAAGCGTTATGGTGTGCACTTTTTTATGTCGACTTGCATTTATTGAAAAAGTCGTTTATGGCGAAACGCTTTATGTTGAAATGCATTATGCTCAAAATTTTGAACTTTGAGAGCTTTATGTTCAATTGCATTATGCCGAAATGCATTATGGTGAACTACATGTTCCCATTTGTTTATTTTCATTAAATTCATGAATAACCCATAAATAGAATGAATGGCACAATGTTGACCAACTGTTAAACGAGATTTTCCCCTTTTTATATCCTACGATTTGAAACATTTAACACGGATGCGGTTTATTCTTAGGAACATATGCCGTTCCAATAATCCGTAGAAGACCTTCTACTAACATCAGATGTCGCTAAACTCTCCCTCCGGTCATTCAGTATTCACCGATTGTTTCAGAAGTTGTAACGATATTTTCGACTTCTTGTGTGCACATCGTCTTTTATTCAAAAGTCGGATTCGACGGAGGGAAAGGAAAACATGAATAGTTATAAAATACGTCAATCGCGCATCCCCCTCTTGTTAGCGTCCTATTTCAAACTGTTCAATATTCAGGGAAAACAATGTCCCAAATAACGAATTCTCTACCCCGAACACGTATTTACAATAAAATTGAAAACATTTTCAATAAAATAGGCGAAATAAAACATTCAGTGATTAAAACGGAGCAGTAAACATTTTAGGACCTATTCAAATTACGAGCGATAAATCTACCTAATTTAATTATAAACTGAATTAAACTATTCATAACGTACTAAAAGCTTGATTATTATTGAAATAACGCTTTGTCCAACATTCTGGACGACCAAACATTTGTTCGTAAACAAAGGTGAAATTGAAACAATGTCCGATCAATAAAACGGGTAATCTGGACGTCGAGTACGATGTTTGATATTGTCCTCGTACTATTCACTGAATCGCCAGACTGATTAATAATCCCACGGTTGACGATTCAACCTTTGTCATCCTGGATAATCCACAGCAATGAAAATTGTTTGAAACTTACAGCGATTTGAATAGATTTCCGGGATATTTGGTTAGTTACTTACGAATTCGACGTACCTGAAACATAGAAAACGGTCGATTAATTTTCTCTGAGTATATTTGAACGGATTAATTGAAGTTGCGTTGAAATTTCGGGTGGGGAGTGTGTAAAGGGATTGAGTGAAGATCAGGGAGCGTTAGGGAGATGCTCTTTGTTCCTTTTAGTTAAGTACGCTAGAGTTCTTTTGTCTTCGAGTGTTCTGTCATCACGCCTTCCTCTATTGAAAGTCGAGACTCGAAATGTGACAATTCAAGGGGTGCTCAGATAACGTTACAAACTTTAAAAAAAGAGAAAAAATCTTTGAAAACTTTAAAACCGAGGTTATTACTAGGCACACAAAAAGAAAGTACTGGTACTAAGGGGTCTGGAAGAACCTTCCCCAAAAACCGACATGTAGGGTAAACAATAATGGAGGAAGAATGATTATGATAACGGGTATCTCACGTTTTGGCTTAAAAAGCCTCGTCAGGTGAGTTATTCCCTCTATCACAATCATTCTTTTCAATGTGACAGCAACTGTCAAAAAAATTTAAAAAACCAATAATGAGGTGGTGAGTGGCTCTATGGAGAACGGTGGCAGCGGTGAGCTTCCGGGAAACGGTTTGTTTCCAGCTTCCCGCTGTGTCTACTAAACCTCTCGGAGATAGGGTTCACAGTGAAAAGAAGAATGATTGTGATAGAGGGAATAACTCACCTGACGAGGCTTTTTAAGCCGAAACGCGTCGTGAGATACCCGTTATCATAGTCATTCTTCTCCATTATTGGTTATTAGTAAAATCAAGCTCCTTGCGGAATACATACGCAATAAAAATTAGAATATCAATAACTAAAAGAGAAGTTAAAAATTAAATCCTGTTTGGCGCCAAGCCAAAATGGCAAAATCTCCAAACATTTACTAATAAAATAGTTAACGCTCATCCAAACGGCCGATAACAATCGATTTCGAATACAGCCAGCTGTTTTAAAATGTCCTGACGGTTAGTGAACTTTAAACAGTTTCTGATTTTGAAGTTTGGAGAAGCCCATAATCAATCGTTAGCCTACAAACCAGGCAATCGGCCCAAGTGTTTAGAGACTCCTTGAACCGTGCGATTTTCATTAAAAGTTGCCTTCTTGCAATTTTAAGTAGAGCGAAGCGATTAAAAAATATACAGGCGACCTTAATTAGATTTTTATCACGGCTGATAAGACAGTTTAGAAAACTATTATAAAGGGCTTAGAGATTTAATTAGGGTAACAAATCACTTCGGATTAAGTTGGAGACAAAAACCTGCAATTTTTTTTTCAGAAGGGCTTGAGTAATGGAAGGGCGTTCTTCCGTACCGTGAATTAAAAAGGGACCTCGGGAGACCAATTAAAACTTAACCCAGATTTAAACATGGGGCCGAAAAGGCCGGATTTTTATCTACAACTTGTTGTGTCATCCTCCGCTTGTTCTACAACAATGCCTTAGCATTAAAATGTAAATCGAGGTGTTTTCTATTTAACATAATCCGACTAAGAAATCCTGTATAACGTATTTACCAACCGGAATAATTTAAAGGAGGGGTGGAATTTTTTCTGAAGATAAGATGAACTTTTTACTTAAAAAGTAATTAAAAAAGAGCTAACGTTAATTCTGTTGTAGATTTAATTTGAAGACTTGTGTGCTATTCAAAGTCTGTGTTTCCGTAGGATTATTGCGATAAAAGCACATTACGCCTTTCAGTTCACTTCTGTGGTTAAAAGCTAGGAACGTCTTCCGTTAAAAGGAAATTACGAGCGTTAATGGTTGGTTAAAGCCTTGATTTCCATTCCCATTTAGTTCCGAGTGTTTATTATACAGTAATAAATAGAATTTTTTTAAGGCTTTCCATTTTACGATCAGGGTTTTTACAGTCGTAAAGCTTGGCGCTTCGGGTAGTAAAAATCCTACCGCTGTCACCAAATATTCAGAAGCCGTAAAAATCGTTTTAAAATTGAATTTTGAACAATGTGTTTGGATAAAGGCGGAAAACGCGGTTTCGGATAAAGACGTTGGAAAATTAATAAAGTGTGGATTACAACCTTCACACTTCCTTCAAAGTCTGGGGTTTCTATTAAACGTCGGGGAGGTTGCGGGTAAGGAAAAACTTGGCTTTAACTTTGTCAACCCGACTACGAGAAGGAATTCAATTACAAGTTTGATGATGTCTACCCCGTGCGGACACCGGAAGTAAAAGGCTCCCCACGTGCGGCTTTTCATCCCCCCTTCCTCTTTTGAAGGTGGAAATGCTTGACGGAAGGACACTTTATTCGATTGGACCACCCAAATTAAGGAATTTTAACATTTAAATGATCAAAGTTAAGAAGTGCGGTTTTTCATCCTCCATTAACGATGCTATATTTCCCGAATCCCATTACTCGGCCTTTTATTATCTTGTTCGAATTCTACTAGGCCTCCGTTATCAACATTGGGGTGGGAGCGAAAAATTTCAAGCGAGGCGCGGAATATCCGCACCAAGACGATTTATTACTCGCGTGTTATAATGAACTTCATTTTGCTTCTAAAAATTTTTTACCTGCCACTTTCTATTATTATATTAAGTCACGCTTTTAAGTGATTTGTTACTCAAAAAACATACGCTTTTTCGAAGATCTGGAGGAGAATGGCAGGTGTTGAACATTATCGGTACTGAATTATTCTTTAAAATCTTCCTTTTTTTGGTTCCCTCCTATTAAGGAGCAAATTGTTTCCCCTCTTTTTTTTCTCTCTTCTTAAATAATTCATGGAGTAAGTGCGAATATCGATTTTGGCATCTAATGGCACGGTTGCTGTACTGGGCCACAAAGTGCCCCATGGGACTAATAATCAGTCTCAGACAAGGGGAGTTATCCCTTTTCATTTATCGTCCGTGTCATCCTAGGATATCCCATTATCTCCTAATAGGGTACTCGTCTCCTTCCCACCCTAGGGCCCCAACTGTACTATGTTTTATTTCCCTGTTAATTTCGTGAAAGCCACTCCTCGTTCTGATTTATTCAACCCATTAGATTTTTAGGGGGAAATAGAATCTTTTTGCATTCCGCTTCGTCGGAACCAATCGGTCAGAATCCCTTGGAAATTGCGGGATAAACACGATGGGCTTATTCCCCTTATTTTTTTCGTTTGTCCATCTTATTATCAATTTGTTGCATAACTCTTAAAGGGATTTTGCATCCCCACCTGCGCACCCTCTTTCGTCCCGACAAATCCATTT